>JACEFZ010002972.1:122500-179220 GCA_014155875.1 Cepaea nemoralis
AGCCTAGTTATGTAACCGAACCATTTCACTTGCTGTTTTCTAATGAAATCCCTCACACCCCTCACCCCCCCCCCCCTAGTCCTGATTTCAAAGGCGATAGCAGAGTGTTTTCTGGAGGTGGTGGTGAATGTGTTCGCCGCGGTTATTTTTAGTCGTATTCAGTGTTATTGCTTATCTAAACACAAGGTTGGAAGGTGAGAGGGGTGGACGTATGGTGAAATGGCCAAGCCGCCTGGCCGTGTGGTCATTGTCGGTCTCCGACATTCGGTTCACGAGTTTAGTTACCTCGAAGACCCCTTTGGTGTGTCACTGGAACTACGGAGTTCGTGCTCAGCCCGACGCTTTCGGCAGACCGTTCTGTGGGGGAAAAATAAACATCAAGCCAAATGACATAAAACTTGTCCCATAGAAGTCTACCTTCTTACTCTTAACCTAATTTTTCAACAGGAAATTATCACCATGATTTTATTTCACTTACTGGAGGAGGAGGAGGGGGGGGGGGGGGGGGGGGGTCATAGCACTAAAAGGTCAATGACTTATGGGTCATTACAGCTGATATTTAAAACATGACGCAACTGCCGCGTTCATACACATTAAACACTTTATGTTGTCTCCAATGTTTGTTATCGCTGACCTTTGACCGGGCTGCATTCCCTAAAAGTGACTTAGGTAGTGGTAGATTTATTGTGAGAATAACATGTTGCAGATAGCAACCCTTGGCGCGATCGAACACATATAGGTGTGTCGGGTTTCATGATTTTTATTAAAAGGGTCGCAGATTATTTGACTATAAACAGGAGTCGCAGATTATTTGATTTTAGAAAGGGGTCGCAGATTATTTGATTTTAGAAAGGGGTCGCAGATTACTTGACTATAAAATGGGGTCGCAGATTCCTTGATTGGGTACTTCATTTTTAATTCACCGCAAACGAAGGAATCCCGGGAGTTCCCGAAATGACGTAACATCAGGATGATTCCATAGTCGGTGTAGTGGTGTCACTTTCGGTTGAGTGTGTGGTGGACTGCTAGACCAATCGATGGATGCAATAAATGTTTCTGGGCCCAGTGGGTCCTAACTGTCGTCGGAGGGTATATCCATATCTTGTGCTACTCATCTTATCTTGTGTATGTCCCATCTGTCTGCGCTCATCTTTTATGTTTCTGGGGGTCCGTTTGCGAAGACAATCACATGCGGTTTTTGGGTACATCTTACTGTAAACACACTTGTCGACCGACCACGAAGTGAATCCCGATATCCCTATTCGACATTCCCACCAGATCTAGGTCAGTCCTAAAAATAACTACGCGGTTTGTTTGCGGTGAATTAAAAATTAAGTACCCTTGATTGTATTAGGAGCGTTCATTTCAAATCCGTTCGTGCCGCACCGCGCGTAATTGCGTATATTGAACATGATCATGTCATAGTCATGTGATAAGTACTGACCAATGAATAAAAGAGCACGTGCTTATCGTGCATAAGTTCTGTTTCTGACCGTTGAGAAAATGTCCGGGCTGATCCAAAATCCTTCCAAAGAAGCTCAAAGAGCGGTGATTCAGGTTTTTTCACTTGAAGGATGTCGACCAGTGGACATTCATCGAAAAATGCAGGCAGCGTACGGTAACAAATGTGTGTCGAAGACAACAGTGACAGACTGCCTACGAATGTTTCGGAAAAGACGTCAGTTCACGACAGATCTGCGACGGCCGGGTCAAGCGCATATTGTTGCAACAGAAAAAAACCATTGCTAAAATTATTGCAGCAATACAGATGAACCGTTGTCGAAGCATACGTTCGCTAGCGAAAGAATTTGATATGTCAATTGGGACAATTCAAAAGGTCGTTCGTAAGAAACTGCAATATCGGAAGGGGTGTTCACAGTGGGTAACTCGGATGTTGACCGACCATCAAAAAGAGGAACGCGTGGGATGGTGTTTGAACCACTTGCTGCGTTACAGAGTGGAGGGTGGTGCATTTCTCTTCCGCATAGTGGCGGGCGATGAATCATGTTTGTGAGCCGAGCAGCAAAAGAGAGAGCATGCAATGGAAGCATGCTGGATCACCAAAAGCCAAAAATAATCAAGTTACAGGTTTCCGCAGGTAAGGTTGTGCTGAGCACATTTTTTTTTACCATGAAAGGCTATTATTGGCCGACTTTAAAGAACCTGGTGTCAACATCAACTCTACCCACTACTTGGAAACACTAGACAAGCTGCAAAAAAGCCATCAAGAATAAACGAATCGGCATTCTTTCTCGCAGTGTGATTTTGTTGCACGATAATGCTCGTCCGCATTTTGCAAAGATTGTGCACGTGCATCCATGCGGCATGCAAGGAAGAAGTGGGAAATTCTGCAACACCCATCCTATAGTCCTGATTTGCACCACGTGATTTTAATTTGTTCTGATCTCTAAAAAAGCTCTCAAGGGGCAATTATTTCACACAGATGCAGACGTAATGAACGAGATACACACTTGGTTCAGTGAGCAACTACAATTCTTTTTTGCGGATGGCATTCGCAACCTACCTAAGCAATGGGATGCTTGCCTGAATGCCTACGGCGACTTCTTCTGACCAACCCACGGTGCATAATTCATTCAAAATGAATGCTTTGTTTAATTCTACCACACCTGTTAATGTTTCTTTCATGCTTTTGTAATAAAGCCATTGGAAGGGTTTCAAAGGAACGACCCTTATAAAAATGAGTCACAGATTGTTTCACTATAAACAGGGATCGCAGTTTTCTTGACTATAAAAAGGGATCGCAGATTATAACTTGCTTGTCTATAAAAATGGGTAGTAGTAGCCAAACCGACAGGAGCAGTGGAATCTACAGCGACGAGCACCCGTATCTAGGAGACTACAACAAGACCATGGATGGGATTATACCTCGCCATGGCACAAAGCCTGAGCTGAATTGCAAAGACCATGTATTGTCCATGCAGCATGATCCCTCTATCGGCCTGCCTAGTTCACTCCAGGGGAAAGGTAACCCCCCAACATCTGGAACAAGACAAGCTGCAGAAACTGCCGGATCAGCAAAGCAATACTCTAACTTTCCGCCTGTCGGAGCTTCGATCCTAGACCACGTGCCATATAAGACGTAGGGCCTGGTCTGACCTGTCATGACATTTCTTAAACTGCATTTTCTCGCACCAGGCTAAGGTTTTATCCTCCCAATTGCGCCCCTCCGCCCGATGCAGTTGTCACAATGTGGGTTGTCGGGTTTGCTGAGCGCCGCCCGACATTCGATGCTAACAGAAAGCAGGCAGTACCGTCTACTGTTATACGATAGCTCAGTCATATCATTCTAAGACCCAAAATTCGACGCTAACAGAGTGCAGGCAGTACCGTCTACTGTCATACGATAGATCGTTTGTATCTAGCTAAGAACTGACAATACAAGGACATTACGAGAATAAGTAAACAACACAAAGAAAAACCATCAAAGCGCACAGGCGGATAAGTCCTTGTAAGGACCCCTCCTTCTTAGGATTACATCTGAAAAAAGACATACGACAATAAAAACAACCGAAAAGCAGCAAGAAAACATCACAAATAAAATCGCACCGACCAAACCTCCAGGTGACGTCAAGGGCATAAAATCTGCTACCGAGAAAAAAAGTTACCGACCCAGACGGGAGTAATCTAAGACAGCAACATAACGTTAAGTTACGACTACCTTAAGTTAGGACAAACTCTTCTTCTTCTGCTGCGTTCATCCGGATTTTTTTTTTCGGACGTGACTGCGTTGTGCCTGTTTACAGCAGAGCTGCGTTCTTGCGCCGTTAGGCCGACACATCCGACTTTTGCGGGCATTTGTTGACCGGGTTAACCTTCCGGGGAGGACAAACTCAATTATAACCAAGGCTGATGAGCAGGTTAAACGAAGCGAAAAGTTCTTGTTTGTTTTTTTAAGATATCGTATCTCATTTGAGATTATTTTAACAGGGGTAATGGTTACATGACTAAAATAAAAGAGTGTAACGTGTTACTTGACTATTATGAGAGGGGTAACATGTTACTTGACTATTATAGAAGGGGTAGCATGTTACTTGAATATTATTATTTTTATTTTTATTTTGTTTTTGTTCGCATATCCTTTACAGGACATCGCTGTCAACATCAGCATCTTTAAGCTGATTGTTGATTTCTTGGCAAGATTACGCTCAGTAGTTTGCCATTACTTTCTGAGCGACCGGCTCACATACTCTGTAAGTTACCGACGCGGAGAGAACCGCTACCGATTCTTGCGCAACGTCACGTTACTCACGAGAGTATACGGGATTACAGAGAAAGTCGTGTAACTCCTAGACCAGGGAGACCATCATCATCATCATCATCATCAAGTGCCGTGCCGGCTGGCGTAGGCGTTCATGGCTCTCCACAGATCTCTGTCTTTGGTGTTCTGGATCAACTCTGCTGATGATATTCCTCCATGCCACCGTCTCAGTCCGTCCAGCATCATTTCTCTTGGTCTGCCTCTGCCTCTCTTCCCCTCGATCTTTCCAGCTATCACGATGTTCTCCAATGCCTCTCTTCTCATCACATGACCAAAGAAAGATGTTTGTCTCTTTCTTATTGTTGTATATAGTGTTCTAGTTTCATTAGCCTCTTTCAGGCAATCGTTGTTAGTTACTCTGGCAGTCCAAGGAATTCGCAACATTCGTCTTAAAAACCACATCTCTGTTGCTTCTAAGTTCTTCCTAATTTGTTTTTTACATTCCAAGATTCGCTGCCATACAACAAAACTGGTTCTATATAGCATTTTAGTACTCTCTTTCTTACATTCATTGATAGCGACTTATTGCATAAGATACTCTTCATTTTCTGAAATGCTGTCTTTGCCTGCCCTATTCTGCTCTTAATCTCTTTTGTACATCTTCCATCTGATGTTATAAGTGCCCCTAGGTATCTAAAATTATCCACTTGGTTGAGAATTTCCCCCTCTATTCCTATGTCACATTTTGGCGTCCCCATTTTCATTGATATCACCATTGTTACTGTTTTCTTGATATTCAAGGACAGTCCTTTCTGTGCACTCTCTGTTACTACACTGTCCAACAATTGTTGTAGGTCTGTTGCATTATCCGCTACCAATACTGTGTCATCTGCATAGCGTATATTGTTTATATTTTTAAGGGAGACCGGCACTTGAATATTATAAAAGGATTAATTGACTATTATGAATATGGTCCGCAGCTGGACACAAACTGAAACATTTGTCTAGAAGCTAACATGGAGTCCTGACTTAACGTTATGGATTTGGATTTTATACTCATTGGGCACTTAGTTACTGATGCATGAAATTGACAGACAGACTCACTGATACATGAAACTGACAGAAACTAATACACATCCTTGACAGCACACCTTCATTGTGGGTATGACATTGAAATATAACGATGATAATGATTATAATAATGATAATGATGATGATTTAACATTAATCATAACACAGAACACACCTTTCCCTGATCACAGAGGACACCATATATTGTACACTATTGAAAGCATATATTTAAAGTTTAACACTCTTTGGTTTTCGCCCTAAATAGTCTGATAAATAGTATACTTCTGAAACAATGTAAAGAATTGAAATATCTATTCTATTTAGTTATATGTTGGTCATGTGAAATCTACACCAAACTAAGATAAACTAAGATACACATTTGAGCTAGTCGAAATATGACTTCGCCACCAATTTGCTAGGGTCAAAGATTTCGTGTAAACACTTGAGCTATACGAAACATGACTATAACGCCAATTTGCTAGGGTCAAATATTTCATCTAAACACTTGAGCTATACGAAACATGACTTTACCGCCAATTTGCTAGGGTAAAATATTTCATCTAAACACTTGAGCTATACATAACATGACTTTACCGCCAATTTGCTAGGGTCAAAGATTTCATCTAAACACTTGAGCTATACGAAACATGACTTCCCCACCAGTCTTCTAGTGCCAAAGATTGCATATAAACACCGTCCACGTTACTGACCACTACAGGGACCCTGAAACAAGCACAGAACAATCACACTACAACCTACCATGCATGCCGTAAGAGGTTACTAAGTAGGGTTAAAGAGGCACTGGCAACCTCATCCCGTATACAACATTTGCTACAAAAGCCAACCAATCGCGGACAAATCTATGAACGGTTTGGTGTCAGGTGGTTGAGGAACTAAACCCCATTTGGAGACGAAAGGCGGGAAAAGATGACTTAAGGCAGTGGTTCTCAACCTTTCTTGGCGCATGCACCCCTTCCTCATTTGTTCAGAATGTCACCCCCCCCCCCCCACCACCTTCGTATTTCCTCTATATAAATCCCCCCCACCCCGCCCTAACATGACATACGTAAAAATGGGAGCTAAATTTAATAACACATACTAAAACAATTCTAGACGTCTACATAAAACGTGATTTGCGGGCCTACTTACATTATAAAACGAATTTCAGAAGGGCGAGAAGTACAGAACTGTAAAGTATGGAGGGAAAACCAATATAAAGTAATCAGTTCTTGTATTAACGCGATCTTGAAATAATCTACGATGAAGACTGAGTTGTTACATAGCAAGAAATGTGTGATACACACCCCCTAATGCTAGACTATTATATCGGACATCTAACCTTCTCGGACAAGGACGCAAAACTTGGAGTACCAGCTGGCACGTCGCTCATGTTAACTACCACTCGCCAGTTGGACACAGAAAAGACCTGCTAAAGAAGCCACTTTTACAATGATAGACCCAGGGTAAATTTCAAAATTAGAAAGCCAGCCACAAATGACCAATAATAGCTTGTGAGATTCCGGTGTGCACATATTAGGGTGTACTTTTAATGACTGTGTAGTGTTTGAAGATATTGCCTGTCCAAGTTTTGTATTCACCCTCTGTATAGTTCATGCAACATAATAGGTAAATACAAAACTTGGACCGGCAATATTTTCAAACCCTGCACAGTCATTAAAAATACACCCTTTCACGAGTGCGATCTATGGAAGGAAGCTGGACATAACATGAACAATCAATTCACCGATAATTATGAGCACTCACAAAGTATTCCCACTTCGTTGCAAAGGGTTTATGGCCCAGTTCATAATATCGCATGCCGCGTTCGAAACACGGCTGCGGGAGAAGTGGCAGCAGATTGCCTTGCATTGTGTTATTTTTATAAAATGGTATGGGTGCCGGTCATTCAGAAAGCAATGGCAAACCTTAAGAGTTGAGTTGAATTGAGTTAAGAACCGACATCACTGCACTCAGGACATTCCCATACGTGCTCCGTCCCCTCATTCAACAGCCAGCGAAGAGTCATATTACTAATCGTTCCCACCGCTATCTGATTATAAGTTCTCCTGGTCTTCCCTCTCAGTTTTGAGATTCTTCCAGAACCCATGCCGATCCCCCGCAATCTCATTCTTTCCACATAAGAGTTAGTTGCATATCTTTTAAAGGACGTTGCAGTCAACACCAGCATTTTTTGATGTTGTTGATGTCTTGGGAAGTTTACGTTCAGTAGTTTGCCATTGCTTTCTGAACGACCGGCACCCATACCATTTCGTAAAATACTAGCGCAACGTAATAGCGCAGCTGTGTTTCGAACGCGGGTATGCAGGATCACGAACCGCGTCTGTAACATCTTAGCCACGGAGAACGTAAATTTGCCAAGAGTTCGCGAACAGCAAAAAAATGCTGGGGTTGACTGCAACGTCCTGTAAAGGATATGCAACTATGTTTTTTTTACAGAAGTAGACGAAAGAAATGTAGATTAGAGGACACACTAAACAATATAAATATCAAAGGTTATAATCACCACGCCGGGAATGGAACCTGATCCTGTAAGTGATAACTCCTCGCACAAGGAGCAATTGTACTTCCACATGGCCAGCTAGATACTTCTACATGTGTAGTCTTTAGCAGGTCTATCATTGTAAAAGTGTCTTTTTTAGCAGGTTTGTCATTGTAAAAGTGTCTTTTTTAGCAGGTTTATCATTGTAAAAGTGTCTTCTTTAGCAGGTCTATCATTGTAATAATATCTTCTGTTAACAGGTCTATTATTGTAAAGGTGTCTTCGTGAGCCGGTCTATCATTCTAATAGTGACTTCTTTAGCATGTCTATCATTGTAAAGGTGTCTCCTTTCGCAGGTCTATCATTCTAATAGTATCTTATGTAGCAGGTCATTCATTGAAAAGGTGTTTTCGTGAGCAGGTCTATCATTCTAACAGTGCCTTCGTGAGCAGATCAATCATCCGCATGAACTTATATCTATGAAATATGAACATAATTCTGTTGTTGGTCAACTTCACATATTGAAAATACGGTGTTCAAACAAACCCCACAGCATGAACATGTCAACGTCACATATTGAAAATACGGTGTTCAAACAAACCCCACAGCATGAACATGTCAACGTCACATATTGGAAATACGGTGTTCAAACAAACCCCACAGCATGAACATGTTATGTGTATGTGCAGCCAGTGCTAGGACCATCACATCTGGTATGCCGTAGTGCACAGAGGTACAGGTGGTCAGTCTTCTCCTCCTGTGGCGAATGATGAGAGCTGACTTCGAACTTTTATCCGACCGTGCTGCAAAGGGCACAACATTTCCTTGACGAATCCAAGCGCCACTTGTAATGTTGTCAGAGTGACACCGACCGTTTACCTTCCAAAACATATGTTGGTTCCCACGTTATGAGGCTGGATCGACCCCGGGGGTCATGTGGTCACGAAAAAAAAGCCACCTCGGGTTGACCTTTACCTAAAGTCGCATAACCAGAGGACACTAAGAATTACCACAGCAACTTCTAGATAAGAGAACACAGCAGTAAACATTTACATATAAGAGAAACAAAAGCAATGAAATAAACTCACTAGTCCATTGTGTAAGGACTCATCTGTTGGCACTTTCAACACAATTGGATCATCGTTCCGGTTGAGATCCATCCTTGATCTTCCTCAAAGAACAACTTTTTTCTTCAAAACTCGTACATACAACAATGTGCTTTATAGTTATACCGTATACAAATTCTTGGTACTTTAAACTTTATCAGTTTTGTTTCATTAAACAAAAGATATGGGTAGTTTTTTTTTTTACTTTTATTTTCTTTATCGGTGCACAAATAACAAAGAACCCCGAACCACAAGCGGGGTTGTTGCTGATACTAGGCGGAACTCCTATCGAATGTGAACACGCCGAAGCTGTCGTCTCTTTTATCGCGGAGGGAAAGGGGGATGTTCATACAGCCGGGTAAATCTGCCGCAGTCTGCCATGTAAACTTGTGCTCGAGTAAGTTCAACACAAACCCCCTACCCATTAGATGTCACCCTTGTTTTCTGATCGTCTACGAGGCTAAATAGCGAGGGTGAAAAAGGCGTAGCTTAAAGAGAGATTCGGATATTTAAACGGCTTATCGTGATGTGGGTGCCGACTTCTGGGCATGTTTCACCGCCTCTGAGCTGTTGCTACAGCTGATAGCGTTTGTTAATCTTATGTATTTAAGTATAAATATTAGGGGTTCGGGAGCTGCGGTAGTGGAGTGAATAGAACGCTTCATTGTCGAGCTTTTGCTCATGTGTTCGAGTCTCCTGTGAGGTGAGAAATCTTTGTTCAATGTCCAGGCTCCTTGGCTGGCCAGTCCTAAACTGAGTACAAGAAAATGTTCTGGGAAGTAAACACGGCTGGTGTAACGCTGACCTCATCATCCATCGAATTGGTCTATGAAAATATGGAATTGGCACCATATATCCATACGTCTCCAGGCGTGCAACATGGCTCATTGTTATTTTTGTTATTAACGATTTATTCCCGTATAAAAGTAATCAGTTTTATAAGTAATTATTTGTGTTCTTGAGGATACAGGCTGGTGAAGTCATTCGTGGATGTTTATGACGACAGATAATTTACAATAATTTGTAACTTGAACCGACATTCATTTTACACTTGCTTCATTTGTTCGTTAATGTTTTTTTTATACTTCCCTGGTAAACAAATGTGAATTTGGTTTATTGTGTTCTGGGATCGCATCGTTTCATCATGGTGTCCGTACCATTGCTATGGCAGACAACGTACTGGATCTGCAGCATTTAACAGATGAGACTATTGCACACAGAGAAATTAGACATGGACGGTGGAGATTTGTGGGGCTCTTTATGAGGAGGAGTAAATTGGAAAATGGATAGAGTCTAAATATATGAAAGCAGAGATTGTGGTTGTCTCCAAGAAGAAAGAAATTCCGCAATGTAACATCCAAACATAGAAATATTCTTAAACAAGTGAATGGGTACAGCTATTTCGACAAAGATTAAACATCTGCTTGAAAATGTTTTGAAGATATTAGAACGAGAATGGCCATGGTTAAGGTAGCCTTTAGTAAGATGGAAAATATACACACCAAAAAAGTTGTCTATTGTAGTGAGAAAAAGTATGTTGAAGTACAATATAGAACCGGTACTGTTATTTGCATATGAAACAGGAACAATAAGCAGACAAGCTGAGAAACATCTCATGACAGTGGAAATGTGGTTTCTGAAGGGGGAAAAATACAAAGAATGCCAAAAAGGATAGAAAAGCCAATGATAAAGTACTACAAAAAACAAATGAAAATCGTAAAATGAATGGATAAATTGGACTAGATGATACAGAATTTTTGGGCACATTATGAAGAGGAATACACTGGAGAATTTAGTGACAATTTTCGAAATTGATGGAAAAGAGCATGGGAGATAAAAACCTGATGGTTTGGCCACGTGGCGTAATCGGGATCAGAATGTGGAGCTGATCCATAACTGGTGATGGTGGGAGATGGCAGGCCATGACCGCACACTTTATTGACATGGCACGTGATGATGATGATGATGATGACTATGATGATGGTGGTGGTGATGATGATGATGATGATGATGATGATGATGATGATGATGATGATGATTATCATCATCATCATCATCATGACCAGTGCTAAGGGCTACTGGTAAATTTTCTTTCTAGCTTGAGAAAATAAGGCGGCTTGCCCAAGCAGTCGCCAGTTTCTGTACAGGCTAGTGCTTACAAGGCAAGACCCTATACCTTTCCAGGGATCGAACACACACGCCAGAAGGTGTGAGCGGACATTCTGATCCTTCGACCACGTTGTTTCTGTATCCCTGAATATAACCACGGCATTGTCCGGTTATAACTGTTGTGGTACTGTGGCCCTTAAAGGAGGCAGAGAATTCTAGCAGTGTAGTCTACCATGTAAGCCGCTACAGGTGACTAATGAGGGTTGGCACGAGACTGACTACATTGTCCTGTAGATAACGTTTGCTGCAAAATCCAGCCAATCATGAACAAGTTTACAAAGGGCTTGACCTGAGTTGGTTGAGAGCTTAAGCTTGTTTGGAAGATAAAAGACAGCAGATGAAGAAATATAATTGGACACGTTCATATATATATATATATATATATATATATATATATATATATATATATATATATATATATATATATATATATATACTTATATGGAGATACCAACAAGCTCCAGGCTGGCCTCTGAAGGTGTGCCCAGAAGAAGAAGAACCGCTGACTACTGCAGCGATTCAATCCGTTGCCGGCTTGATGGGCCTGTACCTCGGCTGACGAGTCGTGCTGAATCTACGAATCCATTCTTCTTTACCATCTGGGAGCTAAACATACTACTGTACTGTACTGTGCTGTGCTGTGCTATGCTGTATTCTACTCTACTCGACTCGACTCGACTCGACTCGACTCGACTCTACTCTACTCTACTCTACTCTACTCTACTCTACTCTACTCTACTCTGTTGGTACCTTGCGGTCTTGACAGACGGCAGTTTGTCACAATGTGCTTCAAAAAAGTCACAATAACCACAACCTGTGTCGGTTTACATCTCTCCATAACACAAAGCCGCGTCTGATTTGTAAAGACCATGTGTTGCCCATGCAGCGAGATCCCTCTCTCAGCCTGGCTAGTGTACTCCAGAGGAAAGGTAGCACCAATACATCTGAAACTAGACAGGCTGCAGAAGCTGCCGGATCGACAAAGCAATGCTCTGTCCGCCTGTCAGAGCTTCGATCCGGCCATAACTTTTAGTCTTTAAAGTTGTATTTCCTCGCACTAGAGTAAGGCTTGTACCCTCCCAATTGCGTTCCTCCGCCCGAAGCCATGGGGGTTAAACGTACCATTATATGCAAGTATTATATTGTTTCAATGTTGATTATGCCAGTTCATAATATGTGCCTTTCACTTTTCTTGGCTTTTTCTATGTTTATTATTTGTTTATTCTATGATTATTCACTATTTTTTTCACTGTATACATCATATTGAATATGTTGTTCTGTTAAAATAAGAAATAATCAAATTTTCCCCTCAATTATTTCTAGTGGCCATCTGCAGTATTAAAGGTTAACTATTTTTTTGTGTGTCTTGTCAGGATCATTTCTGGGCAGGAAACACAGGATGGGAGTTCAAGGATGAGTGCAGTGTAGAACTGTAAAAGATCAGAGCGGAGTCTATGAGATCGCAACATCCATCATGAGGGTGGAATTGGAGGCAGCAACGGCTGCAGCCCGGCGGTTCCTAGGGATTATTTACTCCAAAGTGGCTACACTATTTGATTCACTGTCAATGATGCCGAAGGTAAACAACGGATAGCAGTGGTATACATGGGTGAATTTCGTTAGCGGAAAACTGGCACGGATATGTCACCCTGGACCCGCGGGAATCCGTGGAAATGAGAGGATTGACTGGCTTGCTTCTATGTGGTTTTTCTTATGTAATGTTTAATCTGGAAAAGTGGATTGTCTACACTTGTGTAAGTGACCAGGGAAAGACGTCTATGTAATAATTTATGTGAACATAGCATACAAATCTGAAAACAATGCTACATATCGAATGCGTTGTCGTGTTAGACGTTTATCCAACCGGGGTTCGATAGCAGTGATTACCAACCTCCAACTGGCGGAGAGCTAACATCTTTGGGCATATCCAAAGTGTTGTGACATCGCTTAAGCCAACCAGTCACCACAAAGCGGGAGTATTTTACTTCCCATTTCATTTCCTGGTATCAATTTCAGGTTTGGTCGACCTACAATAACAGATAAAACAAGATTGTTTCTTCTTGAGTTTGCATTGAATTTGGATTGATTTTAAATTTAGATTGGGTGTGACGTTTGCGGGTATTTCCAACAAGCAAATATCACTAC
Source organism: Cepaea nemoralis (assembly GCA_014155875.1). Taxonomy (NCBI): domain Eukaryota; kingdom Metazoa; phylum Mollusca; class Gastropoda; order Stylommatophora; family Helicidae; genus Cepaea; species Cepaea nemoralis. The sequence continues at coordinate 135,711 of JACEFZ010002972.1, forward strand.
GAAGATCACCATTTACACCCTACAACAAGCAAGTGTCACTAGGAAGATCAACATCTACACCTTACTACAATTGCCACAGGAGGCGATCATCTGTAGATTTGCCCTGGATGGTCAAGTCATGCTGATTCTTTAAGAACAGAACCACAGTTTTTTGTATTTGTTATAGCTACGAAATATTCAATTAATATTCATATGTGTTTGAAAACACACGGAGATAGCTGTTTGAAATTACATGGAGATAACTGTTTGAAAACACGGAGATAGGTGCTTGAAAACATTCGGAGATAGCTGTTTGAAAACAACCAGAAATAGCTGATTGAAAGCATACGAGATATATGTTTGAAAACATCCAGAAATAGCTGATTGAAAACATACGAGATATATGTTTGAAAACATATGGAGATCGTTTTTTTTTTTTTTCTCTAAACTCATTGTGATACTTGGTTTAATACACATAAATCAAGTGTTCAAATATGTGAAACCGTGGAGATAGCTGTTTCAAAAGACATGAAGATGGATGTTTCAAAATATATTCTGTAACCGTCATCATCAAGTGCCATGTCAGCTGGTGTAGGCGTTTATGACTCGCCACAGATCTCGGTCTTTGGTTTTCTGGATCCACTGTCTCTGAAATGTGTTTTGTCATGAAGTCTTGGGAACATAATGTGGTGTTTTCCCCTTGCCTTCCACATCCATATGGAGGTCTGTTACCTCTGCCTTTGACAGCCATTTCCGACTGTAAGGACAAGTGAGTGCCCTGCTCTGCTCAATTGCACAGTTGTCCACTTATCCCGGTGGATACTCGGTCCTCAGAGCTGCATTTTCCACACCATGGTGTATTTCCCATCCTCTACCACTTGGAGGTGCAGTTTGGATTTTCACTTATGATCAGTGATGGCCAAAACTTTCCAGTACTTTTAGAGGATAATTCTGTAACACTATATGAATAATCACATAAAGACACTAACATTATGAACGTCAATAAAAGGGAGTTGCCTTCAGTTCAGTACCCTATGCTACCAATGTCAAACTTGGATATGATCTAAATCACACTTATGCAAAAACAAAACCTGAAAGATTAGATGTTTCACAAGAGCTGCCAACTTTTCCGAGACCTAGTCAAGAATGATATTATCAGACAGACAGTAGGTTCAATACCCTGTGCCGTTTATCCAAAAAAGCAGAAGATTCAATGGTTCGGCCATCTCATTAGAATGCAACACCATCAACTACCAGCACTGACGCTACATCACAGAAGATCTGCTCCGAGAGCAAAAGGGCGCCCGAGGAGAAAATGGAAAGGCAAACATCAGAGACGCTGTGCAATGCCACCCGTCGAGTGCTGGAACATCTATTCATCCTTCCCACAATATAAAGTAACACGAAGTAATGCAGCTTTATATAACACATTTACGGAAAACAAAAGACGTTGCGGCGACTAGCCTTCATCAGCGAACAAATAGACAAAATACAACATATAAACACAGAAGACATTACAGTGACATTAAAGCTTGACAACGCTTGACGGCAAAAGTGGAAGATGATGATGATGATGATGGTCTCCCTATCTGTAAGTATTCGGTGGATCGAAGCAGCACCCCGCTTGCTTTAAGGCGCTTATAAATAAGCTAGTGTCGAACATTACATAACTGTCCCCGTCGGGTCCAAACCCGAAGATCTTAAGCCGAGTTGATGGAGTGTAACTTGCCTTCTCGCCCGTGTTACCGCGACCGCAATGGGGAAGTCGGGAACAGAAATATTGTAGACGTCGTATACATGTCGTAAGTGGCGACAAATGAGGATTGGTCTGAGACGGGGTTCTCAAACCGTACAATACACATCTGTCAACTTCCAACCAGCTATGAACTGGCCTACAAGAGAGGGAAGAATGGCGGCTGCGGCGGGATATTCCATTTAAAGATTGCATTTAAACACACAAGCTACAAACAATATGCTACACAATGTATTGCCTGGTACATTTCACTGCATCTCATCAGGTGTATACTGCAGAGTTATATATCATATAAGGTAAGTATATGAATAATATTTTACTGAAACAATTAAAACATATAGTTACAGGTATTGTTCAAATGTGGAATATCTGTTACCCAGACGGTAATTTCAAATTTAGAAGTCTTTCTGTTCATACAAAATCGTCTGGAACAGCTCGATTACTAACGCCTTACTATATGTGAGCAATGGTTTATTGTTCGTTGAATACAGTTTTAATTGTTTCAGCTAACGTATTATTCATTTACTCATTTCATATGGTATATAATTATGCAGTACGCATCAGCCCAGATGCAGCGAAATATGCCAGGCGTGCAGCATATTTGTTTTATCCCATATGACGCCTTCCCTACAGCGGCCTTCCAAAAGTGTCGCACGAAGCATGAACTCCATAGCTCCAGCGGTGACCCCCAGGATGCCCCGAGAAACTGCACTCGTGAACCGAATGACAGTGTTCGGTATCGAACCCACCACCTTCAGAGCATGAGGCAGGCGATGTAACCACTTGGCCAAGCAGACTTCCCTGTCTTTCACCAAGTGGTGTTGTGGGTGTATCAGATTAGTGGTATTGTGGGTGTATCAGGTTAGTGGTGATGTGGGTGTATCAGGTTAGTAGTGATGTGGGTGTATCAGGTTAGTGGTGATGTGGGTGTATCAGGTTAGTGGTATTGTGGGTGTATCAGGTTAGTGGTGTTGTGGGTGTATCAGATTAGTGGTATTGTGGGTGTATCAGGTTAGTGGTGTTGTGGGTGTATCAGGTTAGTGGTATTGTGGGTGTGTCAGGTTAGTGGTGATGTGGGTGGATCAGGTTAGTGATGATGTGGGTGTATCAGGTTAGTGGTGATGTGGGTGTATCAGGTTAGTGGTGTTCTGGGTGTATCATGTTAGTGGTGTTCTGAGTGTATCAGGTTAGTGGTGTTCTGGGTGTATCATGTTAGTGGTGTTCTGAGTGTATCAGGTTAGTGGTGTTCTGGGTGTATCAGGTTAGTGGTGATGTGGGTGTATCAGGTTAGTGGTGTTGTGGGTGTGTCAGGTTAGTGGTGATGTGGGTGTATCAGGTTAGTGGTGTTCTGGGTGTTTCAGGTTAGTGGTGTTCTGGGTGTATCAGGTTAGTGGTGATGTGGGTGTATCAGGTTAGTGGTGATATTGGTGTATCAGGTTAGTGGTGTTGTGGGTGTATCAGGTTAGTGGTGATGTGGGTGTATCAGGTTAGTGGTGATGTGGGTGTATCAGGTTAGTGGCGTTGTGGGCGTATCAGGTTAGTGGTGTTGTGGGTGTATCAGGTTAGTGGTGATGTGGGTGTATCAGGTTAGTGGTGTTATGGGTGTATCAGGTTAGTGGTGATATGGGTGTATCAGGTTAATGGTGTTGTGGGTGTATCAGGTTAGTGGTGTTGTGGGTGTATCAGGTTAGTGGTGTTGTGGGTGTATCAGGTTAGTGGTGTTGTGGGTGTTTCAGGCTAGTGGTGTTGTGGGTGTATCAGGTTAGTGGTGATGTATGTGTATCAGGTTAGGGGAGATGTGGGTGTATCAGGTTAGTGGCGTTGTGGGTGTATCAGGTTAATGGTGGTGTGGGTGTATCCGGTTAGTGGTGATGTGGGTGTATCAGGTTAGTGGTGTTGTGGGTGTATCAGGTTAGTGGTGTTGTGAGTATATCTGTTAGTGGTGCCCTTTCTTGTACACATTTCTTCCCTTCCAGTGAATGATGTATATAGTCACGCTTGAAGTGTTCAGTTTCTACTGTGCCATGCCTGGTGTTGAACGTTTTACAACCCTGGCTAGATAATGAACAGCTATGGGGACTCTTCAAGAGAGACCACATGAAGTCAATCCATAGTTTGTTTACAGGATGTCGCAGTCAACCGCACCATTTTCTTTAGGTGTTTGTGATTTCTTGGCAAGTTTACGTTCGGTAGTTTGCTATTGCTTTCTGACAGACCGGTACTCATACCATTGTATGAAAACCAAGCAACCTACTAATCAAGCAACTCGCTCATCCCAGTAACCCACTAACCCACTAATTAACAAACGACTTCGTGCAATAAGTCCCTGACCTGTAATGTCACGTATCCATAAAAATCAAGAATAGTATCTACAGCTTAATAAACCTTCGCTGGAGCAAGGGAACCACAAGATTAGTCTTTTTAAGGACTACATCCACTCAAAACGGACGAGTAACGAGCCTTCACTGACCAACGGAAAAGCCAAAAGAAACACACACAAAGAGAAAACTCCACCGACCAAAGCCCCAGCTGACGACTAAGCATGAAATCTGCTGCAAGAAAAAGTCAGCTGACACAGAATCAAAAGAAACAAAACCCGCACCATGAATTACCACAATTATAATCAAGGCTGATGAAGCTTATTGAACGAGGTAGAAAGTTTGTGTTTTTTTTTCAGATCGGATCAGATCGGATAGCGAGAGCCACGAGAGCACAGTGGCTTGCACGCTTGCCTGTTTACCCTCTAGTTATGTGTTCAAATCTCCGGCTAGACATTTTTTATTAACCAGAATTCCTTAAACGAACACCAGAAAATGTGTTGCAAAGTAAAGGCGGCCGGCCGGTTATTTACGTCACCCATCAAGTGTCAATTGTTCAATAAAAATAGGGTACAAGCACCATATACGATGCTTGAACAGAATGAGAATAGAGGTGGAAGCTGTAACAGAGGCATTCCGTTGGTTAGAGGAGACCACGGCAACACACACTGCATTCATTAAGGTATCAATGAGTATGCTAAGTAAGGTGGAGAAAGGGAAGTTTCGTGTGGAATGGCTATCCTCGATTCAGAGCTCGCAGATTGTGAGAATTGTATGAATTTTTTGCCCTGGCCATGCGGGAGTGCGGGGGAATGGACAGGCTGATAGGCTGGCAGGGAATGCACCTCTTGGTGGTAGACTACCTATGGACAAGGAAGAGGTGGTAGAGCGCCTGTGGGACCAGACAGAGAACGCGGGGCTACAGATTGAGAACCCGCATGTGGAAAGAATGAGATTGCGGGGAATCGGCAGGGTTCTGGAAGAATCTCAAAACTGCGAGGGAAGACCAGGAGAACTTTCATGAACGGTTAATAGTTTGACTCTTCGCTGGCTTTTTGAACGAGGGGACGGGGTGCGAATGGGAATGTCCTGAGTGCAGTGATGTTGGTTCTAAACTCAATTCATACCCAAACGCGTAAAAAATGGTCCATGACTTTACTTACTGCAACTTGGTGGATCGATCCCCTGGTTTAGCATCGCCACTCAGCCATAAAGGTTAACCCCAATTGCTTACAAGAACTAAATGTTTCAATAGAGAACATAGAAACTCAGATATACAGAACATATCAGCAAACTTTAACAGAGCATAACCGAAGTCTTATATTCTGAATAGATTTATAGAACCAGCAGAACTGGTGATGTTTAATCTCCAAGAATTCTCTTTAAATATTCAACTTTCCGTATAAATGGATTATGGAATGCTTAACATACATTTATGAATAGTAGCAAAATAGCTCATCGTTGAAAAGGTTTCCTTTCTCAGGGCAGCTTTTTGAGAGCACATCTACAGAATAGCTACCGCTCTATACGGTGGGCGATACGTGTCTGTATGTCGGTTGTATGCATTAATTTGTATATAGCTTACGTATTACATATAAGTATATTTATGTGGCATACAAAGTGGGAGTATTCATTCATTATGCAAGATGTAATAACCTCGGTTATTTTGATAGTTAGGAATGAATTAAAGGGAGACAAGCTTGCCCAAGTCAAACTCTAGATACACGGACTGCAGTACTTCGCGTAAATAAAGTTGCTGGAACTGCTGTAAAGCTATAAAACTACCATTAATAAATTAATGAAAAACTTAAATGTGGAATTGGTCCAATTTAAATGAAGGCAAAGGAATTAAATTTGCGTTGCGGCTAGAAAGCTTTCGTCAGCACACACGAAAAAAAAAATAACTAGAGATTAAAGAAAACGCTAGACAACATAAATATTGAAAGTTATAATTATCATACCAGAAAGCTATAGTTATCATACCGGAAAGCTATAGTTATCATAACGAAGAGCTATATTTATCACACCGGAAAGCTACAGTTATCATACCGGACAGCTATGGTTATCATTCAAGCCTGTAGCTTCCAAATTACGACAGCCCTCCGCTTCAGGAAAAACGACTGATGGCCAACGCAATATCCGTAAATAAGTGTCATCATTAGCAGGTATAAAAGCCAGCTGACCCAGCAACTATGGAATATGGACAGAATTCGTACCTGACCCCTGAAATAGCTCCATGTCTCAGAAGCTGGATCACTTTAGTCACATTAGACGTCACAAAGGTTAGGACAGAACAGTGATGGAAGGCGTGGTGCCAGGAAGAAATGGCAGGCGTTGACCAGCACGAAGCTGGACACGGGTCATTCAAGTTAGAAGCTGGTTGCATATCCTTTACATGACCCAGCAGTCAACTTCAGCATTTCATTGTGATTTCTGGGCAACGTTCAGTAGTTTACAATTGCTTTCTGAACTACCGGCACTCATATCATTGTATGGAAACCAAGGCAAGGCGGTCTGCTTCCAAATAGCCCGCAGCTTTGATTTGAACGCGGTATGCGGGATTGCGTATTGCTTTCGTAACCGCTTTGCCACAGCCCTGGCTTGACATTGAAGACTGCTTGATAATGCCTGAGACAAGGGAACTGGCCAAAGATCGAGCTATATGATGCCCTAAATATCGGTGGCCATGAAATATCAGAGATTCGATATGCTGATGATACAGTATTACTATCCACATCACAGAATGGTATAGAAAACTTAATAACTTCAACCCAAAGGAATAGAGAAAATCACAACTTATATCTTAATTTAGCAAAAAAAAAAGATAACGCATACAAATAAAACTACTATGGATAAAGAAATATTGATTGATGAGGAAAAATTGGAGGTGGTGGAAAATTTCGAATATCTTGGGTCATTGATTACCAACAATGGTGACACAATGACAGACATTAAACGACGACTATCTATTGCTCTTCAAAGACTAAAACAAGTGAATAAATTATGGAATGGGACAAACAGAACTACAAAAATTAGATTTTTAAGAGCATGCATCTTTCCCATTGCAACATACGCCTGTGAGACCTGGACACTTACTAAACAAGCTGAACAGCGCATAAATGCCTTTGAATATAAATGTTATAGACGAGTTCTAAGAATATCTTGGGTAAAGAAAAGAACAAATGCATCCATACTTCAAGAGCTGAATATTGAAGAAGGTTGGCTATTAAAGATGATACAACAAAGAATATTGATATAATTTGGTCACTTGAAACGTCATGAGAGTTTGGAGAGAACAATAATGGAGGGCATATGCCTGGGAAGAGAGGAAAAGGAAGGTTAAAGAGAAGATGGGTGCAGGATGTAGCGGATGATCTCCAGATGAGTGTATCGGACGCGGGACATCTTGCTTGTGATCGAGAAGTTTTCCGGAAGGTTGTTATGGGAGCGAGGTTCTGCAAAGGACATGCTACTGAATGAAAACATGAATTCTAGAAGAACCATGAATGAAAAGAGAGTTGATGAAAGAGATAAAAAAAAGAGGCCAGTGAAATTTTTCGGCCACCTTAAAAGACATAACACTCTTATAAATACCATACTGGAGGGTAAGGTTGAAAGCAAGCGAGCAAAAGGTAGACAACGATGCAAGAGGGAAGATAATATGACGAGATGGACGAACAGCAGGCGAGAGACAGACAGTGTTGGAGATCCATTGCAGCCAACCTTCATTGTGGAGAAGGCACAATATTGATTTAATAAGATTATTGTTCACGTGGCGTTGGTTTCAATTGTGCTTATAATGTGCTACTACAAGGTGTGGGAGTTTACTTTTATTTTCGCATAACCTTTTACAGGATATCGTTGTCAACAGCAGCAACTTTCAGCTGATTGTTGATTTCCTGGCAAGATTAAGCTCAGTAGTTTGCCATTGCTTTCTGAGTGACCGGCTCACATACCCTAAGTTACCAACGCGGAGAGAACCGCTACCAATTCTCGCGCAACGTCACGTTACTGACGAGAGTATACGAGGTTGCGGAGAAAGTCGTGTAACCTCTAGACCAGGGAGATCGCCAGAAGGTTACTAGCCGAGTCTTTATCCTGGGCAGTCTGCACGTGCTGTGCTGAATCATCGCCGTGTTACATTTTAATATCTTTTCCGCAGATGGGAAGTACCAATACCTTGGATTGGATTGGATTGGATTGGAGAGGGGAAGGACAGCTCATCAACACAGATTCCGTTTAGATGGTACTTTGGTATCAGCTTGGGGGTTGGAAAGGGGGGGGGGGGGGGGGGAGAGAGAAAAAAAGTTTCTATACCAATCTCGTTTCGATAGTCGCAAGATGTGTTCAAGGCCCAGGCATCGAACTTAGTAAGAGTTAACACAAACGATAATAGCAACAGCAACAGCAGCAACAAAAGCAACAGCAACACCAAAAATAAAGAGATTGTGCTTGTAAATGCCGTTTCTCGTAATCCGAATTGTGCTCGTAAATGCCGTTTCTCGTAAATCGAATTGTGCTCGTAAATGCCGTTTCTCGTAAATCGAATTGTGCTCGTAAATGCAGTTTCTCGTAAACCGAATTGCGCTCGTAAATGTAGTTTTCGTAAATCCAATTGTGCTCGTAAATGCCGTTTCTCGTAAACCGAATTGTGCTCGTAAATGCAGTTTCTCGTAAACCGAATTGCGCTCGTAAATGTAGTTTCTCGTAAGCCGAATTATGCTCGTAAAAGCCATTTTTCGTGGGCCGAAGGCTCGTAAGTAGCATTGTGGCTGTATAGCGAATTCCCCGATGCCATGATTTCAGAGAGTAATAGAAGTGAACGAATACCCGCATGTTCTGACGGCAGATTCAGCGGTCGGTAGAGATATTCAAGGTGAGGTTCTGTGACAGGAATCTGTAGAAACATTAAGGATTCGAACCTGTGCCCTCACACGATGCTGGAGTATAGCAAGTTCAACAATATTAGTTATTTAACCTGACAGACAGACAGACGGACGGACGGAGCGACGGACGGACGGACGGACAGACAGACAGACAGACAGACAGACAGACAGACAGACAGACAGGCAAGCAGGCAGGCAGACAGACAGACAGACAGATAGACAGACAGACAGGCAGACAGACAGACAGACAGACAGACAGACACACAGACACACAGACACACAGACAGAGACACAGACAGAGACACAGACAGAGACAGACAGACAGACAGACCGACCGACCGACCGACCGACCGACCGACCGACAGACAGACAGACAGGTAGGCAGGCAGGCAGGCAGGCAGACAGACAGACAGACAGACTTACGAATAATTTACGTAACGCCAATAATTTACATAACAATCTTTAACTAATAAGCGCACTATGCAAATTATAATGGAAAATGCAAAATCAGTACACCGCAGACATAACAACAAGCATGGCTATTAGATTTAGTAAACAAGTCTGTGTACGGTGCAAAGTGGAAGAGACTACCTAGATTAATTAAGATTTACAGACCAGAGATAAAACACACACATAGATCAAACTGCGCGAGAAACAACGGAGCAATGAACAAAATCATCGGTGTCGGAATAGCGGTGCAAAAATTATAACCAAGCGTTATCTTTGTTACCTTGGGCAGTGACCTAGAATTCGATAACTGTTAAAATAAGAAAGTTTACCAAGACAGGTGTACCCTGATGTTGGCCCACAGAGCTAATCTGATTAAACGGTTGAGAAAGGTAAACATGTAATGGCTAATCTGTTATTGCTGTTCTTTGGAGCATGGAGATGTTGTTTGTGTGGAATTGCCGCTAGACTGTAATTTAATCAGAAGGATGGATGGCTGCCACCAGCTGGAAAAGAGCATTCTCAACGACACAATTGCGTTCTCGTCCTTGACTTGGGAAAGTACATTTCAAGTACCTCAGAAGTCGGAGGGGTTTCGCCTGAAGGCGAGGCATACTTGTAACAGGTAAAGCTCATCCACACACAAAAATATCCCAGTGCACTAGAAGTAGGAGCACGTGTATGGACTACGCTTGGGTTCAAAGCCAGTGAACGTTAAAACAACGACAGTTGCCTAAGGAAGGAGCACTGTGGACGGTAGGATTGTCTAGACTCTAGACAATTAGCACGGTCTATTACAGAATTGTCTAGGGATAGAGCACTGTGAACAGTGGAGAGATAGATCACTGTGAACAGTAGAATTGACAAGAGAAAGAACAATGTGAACAGTAGAATGTCTAGGGAAGATCACTGTGAACAGTAGAATGTCTGGGGAAGATCACTGTGAACAGTAGAATGTCTAGGGAAGATCACTGTGAACAGTAGAATGTCTAGGGAAGATCACTGTGGACAGAATAATGTCTATGGAAGATCACTGTGGACAGAAGAATGTCTAAGGAAGATCACTGTGAACAGTAGAATGTCTAGAGAAGAACACTGTGAACAATAGAATGTCTAGGGAAGATCACTGTGAACAGTAGAATGTCTGGGGAAGATCACTGTGAACAGAAGAATGTCTAGGGGAGATCACTGTGAACATTAGAATGTCTAGGGAAGAGCACTGTGGACAGAAGAATGTCTATAAACGGAGCACTGTCAGCACTAGAGATTAGAAAACACACTAGGCAATATACAAACTTAAATCTATAGTGAACACACCGGGATTCGAACCTGTCAAAATGACCTGTGAAAGTATTCATCGTGCTACTTACTTATTGTAAATCCCTCAACAAACCGATCATTCATCAGAGACTAGCGAAAGGAGATAATTCATTCAGTCCCCATCTAAGGGCTGATGACATCGATCGAGTGAGCTCCCTTAACTGATTACATGTTAAAGGATAATATATCGCCAAATGTGAAATCCCATTTGGACAGAAGGACGATATATCGCCATACTCTGGTCATCATGTTATTTGTTTTGCTTCGTGGTATCTTCCGCTATACCAATGCTCAGTGAACGGAAATTCCCAATATAATAATACTTGTTCATGGATTGTGCACTATGTTTTGCCTAAACCTGCTTTTTGTTTGGCCATGAATCAGTTAAAGTGCGTAAACAATTGTTAGAGACTATTAATAGCTACCAGTAGTTCCCAAAATATGAGAATACATGCTCAAGGGTTAACTTATTACGGAAGGCCAGCATGGCAGAATGGATCATAAAGCTAATTTTTAAACATCCCGTGTGCTAATGCTGAAGTAGGGGATTCAACCCCTACACTTGTCAGTTAGACTAAAATGTTCACTTCCCGTCCTTGACTTGGGGACGTAAATTACAAGTATGTCTGAGGTCGGCGTGAGTTCGCCTGATGGCGATGGACACTGGAAATTGGGAATGCTAGTCCACGCGCAATGTTAAGTCCAGTGCTACTAGAAGTAGCGAATATGGTCTACGCTTGAGTTCACAAGCCCGTGTATGGGCTTCATATATCGAGGTTCCAATGGTCTCTGTAATTCAATCTATCAATCGTTTACATGGTCGGCCTCTTCCCCTGCTTCCGTCAAGTATGTGCATCATTGCTTGTTGAGGTATCTTATGTAGCAGGTCATTCATTGAAAAGGTGTTTTCGTGAGCAGGTCTATCATTCTAACAGTGCCTTCGTGAGCAGATCAATCATCCGCATGAACTTATATCTATGAAATATGAACATAATTCTGTTGTTGGTCAACTTCACATATTGAAAATACGGTGTTCAAACAAACCCCACAGCTTAGTTTGTAGTCTAGTTATATGCCAAACCATTTAACTTGCTGTTTTCTGATAAAATCTAGCGCTGTTATAACCTCAACTTTAGTCCTGATTTCTTCCTTTCTGGTTGTCTCTCTTCTTGGCATGGTCGAGACAGAAACACGGAGCTGATCTACGACTTTGATGATCGAGTGAGATGGCAAAACATGACCGCCCACGCTTATCGGCATGGCACATGATGGATGGATACATACAAAACATTACAATACAAAAATTGTTATGTTTAAAACAAACCGATCACACGCACAGTTGGTTACAAATGTACATTGTCATTTATAAACGTGGTTTCCCGTCATTTGCTGTATCAGATAATCTTTAGATTACACTTTGCACTTTACATCGTGTATCCCCGGTACCCGATGACATAAATTCAAGTCTACATTGCTTGTCTGCCCATCCAATGGTCCATGCGTTCGAATCCCCATTAAGACATTTTTTTTTAAAATTGGACTTGGGATCGGAAGCCGACCCCATCTAAAATGGGTACCAGGCAATGTCCTGGGATGTAAAGCTGCCGGCATGATATTTATCATATGATCCATCAAGCTCCAATTGCATTTATCACATGACCAATCAAGCTCCAATTATATTGATCACATGACCCATCAAGCTCCAATTATATTGATAACATGACCCATCAAGCTCCATTTAAATTGATCACATGACCCATCAAGCTCCAATTATATTGATCACATGACCCATCAAGCTCCAATTATATTGATCACATGACCCATCAAGCTCCAATTATACTGATCACATTTCCCATCAAGCTCCAATTATATTGATCACATTTCCCATCAAGCTCCAATTATATTGATCACATTTCCCATCAAGCTCCAATTATATTGATCACATGACCCATCAAGCTCCAATTATATTGATCACATGATCCATCAAGCTCCAGTTGGTTTATAAAAATATGGAACTTGTACTATATACCCAATACACATCAGGGCGTTAAAGACTGTCCTCTGATTCAACCTTGCACCGCGTGACCTTGCATTCAAGCATGCTTGGCGCCTCTCGTCGTTCCCCGGCCGCTGAAACATTCTACACAAACTATTTCCGTGGTGAATTCCGTGCGTATTCAAACAAAGCACGCCATGTTTTTGACACTAATTAAACACCGGGGGACTTTAAACAACATAGTTTAGCTCAGCATTGTTACTGGTGTATTTATGTTTCTGTAGCGTAGCTATTTTCTCAATGGCATAGTTTAGTTTAGTCGATGGATCAACATCACGGCACACGGGTGCATCCCATAAGTGCTCCGTTCTCCTCCTAACTCAAACCTGAGTCTGGAGAAACTCAACTCAGTGCACGAACTCCGTAGCACCGGCGAGGATCCTGAAATACTTTGGGTATATTTTTAACTCGAAATTTTGCCCGGGTAGCGCCGTTAGGCTACTCTTTTTCGATTTCCAACTGCCAAGGGATTTTTTACGTGCGCAACAATACACACGGGCGTCCTATCTCACTACCCAGAGTCCAAGAGAAAAAAATCCCGGTCATCATCGGGGCTTGAACCCGGGACCTCCACCATACCTCGAGACCACGCAGCCTCCTGGGGGACATGTAACTAACATTAATTACCTAATGTGGAGTATATATTGGAAACAACAAGCTGCCATAAGAATTGATAATGAAGTGGGACAATATCACCATATTAAGAGAGGAGTTAGGCAGGGATGTGTAATGTCTCCAGATCGTTTCTCCCTGTACAGTGAAAATATTTTCAGAAATGTAGAAGATATAAATGGAATCAGCATTGGAGGACGAAACATCAATAACATTAGATATGCAGATGATACAGTATTGATTGCAGACAATGCGCAGGATCTGCAACAATTAGTAGATGCGGTTGTTGTACACAGTGAGCAGCTGGAGTTAGAATTAAATTGTAAAACGATACAGGTTATGGTCGTCACTAGGAAGAACGAAGTACCACAATGAAATATACAAGTAAATGGGACTATTCTTCAACAAGTGAATCAGTACAATTATCTCGGAACAGTCATAACATCTTATGGGAGATGCCTTGAAGAGATTGGAACAAGAATCGCCATGGCGAAAGTAGCCTTTAGCAAGATGAAAAACATTCTGACCAATAAAAAGATGTCAATTGAAACGATAAAAATAGTGTTGAGGGGATACATAGAGCCTGTTCTTTTGTATGGATGTGAAACTTGGACAATGAGCAGTCAAGCTGAAAAACATCTGATGGCTGCAGAAATGTGGTTTCTGAGGAAAATGCAAAGAATACCATGGACAGACAGAAAAACCAATGACCAAGTACTACAGGAGACAAATGAACATCGTAAACTGATTAGAGAAATTAGACGAAGACAGTCAAAATTTTTTGGACATGTTATGAGAAGAAATGGATTGGAGAACTTAGTGACGACTGGCAAGATCGAAGGGAACAGATCAAGAGGAAGACCGAGAGGAAAATACCTGGATGGCTTGACCACATGGCATGGACGAGACAGGAACACTGAGCTAATCCACGACACTGGTGATCGAGTGAAATGGCGAGTCATGACCGCCCACGCTTTCCGGCATGACACATGATTGATTGATTGTGGAGCAGGGGAAACGACTGGCGCTCCGATGTCCTGCTATTGAAATGAGGGGCGCAGTTCACTTGTGCTATAAGAGCCATCATCAAGGCCACCCACCTTGAGTTTTCCAAGACACTGAGTTATAAGCTGAGCACTTTCCCTCTACCTTCGAGACTGGGTTTGACTGTGCTGTGTGTGTGTGTGGGGGGGGGGGGTGTGGGGTGTGGATGTGTGTGTATTTGTGAGACAGACAGACAGACAGACAGACAGACAAGCAGGCAGGCAGGCAGGCAGGCAGACAGACAGACAGACAGAAAACAATGGAAGCATTTCTATCAACCATACATCGAAAGTTCAGCGCGGGAAAAAAAAACAGAAATGCTTCAGTCTATCAGGTTACTTTATACACGGACAGGTGAGCGTACATGGACTGGTTAGCGTACATGGACTGGTTAGCGTACACGGACTGGTGAGCGTACATGGACTGGTGAGCGTACATGGGCTGGTTAGCGTACACGGACTGGTAAGCGTACATGGACTGGTTAGCCTACATGGACTGGTTAGCGTACACGGACTGGTGAGCGTACATTGACTGGTTAGCGTACACGGACTGATTAGCGTACATGGACTGGTTAGCGTACATGGACTGGTTAGCGTACACGGACTGGTGAGCGTACATGGACTGGTCAGCGTACATGGACTGGTTAGCGTACACGGACTGGTAAGCGTACATGGACTGGTTAGCCAACATGGACTGGTTAGCGTACACGGACTGGTGAGCGTACATTGACTGGTTAGCGTACACGGGCTGATTAGCGTACATGGACTGGTTAGCGTACATGGACTGGTTAGCGTACACGGACTGGTGAGCGTACATCGAGTGGTGAGCGTACATCGAGTGGTGAGCGTACATCGACAGGTGAGCGTACATCGACAGGTGCGCGTACATCGACAGGTGAGCGTACATCGAGTGGTGAGCGTACATCGAGTGGTGAGCGTACATCGAGTGGCGAGTGTACATCGAGTGGTGAGCGTACATCGACAGGTGAGCGTACATCGACAGGTGAGCGTACATGAACAGGTCAGCGTACATGGACAGATGAGCGTTGATTAACAGGTGAGCGTACATCGAGTGGTGAGTGTACATCGACAGGTGAACGTTCATCGACAGGTGAACGTACATGAACAAGTGAGCGTACATGGACAGGTGAGTGTTCATGGACAGGTGAGCGTACTTCGAGAGGTGAGTGTATGTGATATAATAAAACGTCCTCACCCTTTCCTATTTATTGACTCCCTTAAAAATAAACAACCCCTTTCAATTACTGCCTTAAGTCACTTACTTAATGTAGGAGAAAATAAAACAGCGATAGACTGACCGTGGCAGCTTAATTTATTTGGCTTTATTTTGGCCTACGCACCTGGCCAACAGTCGTCGACTGATTGAAAAACAAAGACTAAAGTAGCCATTTTAGTTCAGACTAAGAAAGGAAACAGGCGTGCGTTCCCCGTGTGGGGTTTCTTTCCCCGTGTGAGGAAAGGTATTTTTGCCTTTTAAAACCATGATTCTCTTCAGCTATTGGTATGTTGTATCTACATTATTAAGATGTATTTATGTATTACATAGACCATTATGTTTAATTAAGAATTAGTTAGAATAATAAGTCAGCAATTCTCTTAAACCAGGCTGGATGATGTTTACCAATAAAGCACATGTTGGTGCCATGCTGTAATTTTTCCTGTCTTACAATTTCAAATCCCTATGTTAAAATCTTTTATAGGCATTATGAACTTATATCTAACTAATAGTGCTTATAACCTAGAAATATTATGTGTACCGTAGAGTATCAAACTCAGGTAAAAACCACATTCTAAGCATTTTCTCAAGGTGGGAACAGACTCTTGATTACATACTTCAGCAGAGAACTTGTGTCTGTCAATTTCATATTCCTATGTTAAAACTTATATGCACTGTGAACAATATCTCACTATTTATGCTTAGAAATCTGCAAATAATCTATGTACTGTAGAGATTGAACTCTAAAGTACAGTTTCAAAGGTGTTTTATCCACGCGGGGACATACAAATGATTACGCATATTCCTGACTCTTAGTCAGGGGATAAAATACTTCGCCACATCATAATCTGTAACTTGGAACTATAGTGCTAAATTTTAGTACCATCCTTTTGTTAACAGATTAGTAACCACTCCATATGAGGAGGGACATGTAATCATTTCATAAAATATTGCTAGGGACATGCCATGTTTGATAATATAAATTCAAAAACAAATAAAGTAAACGCGTGATATAAATGAATGTTCGGATAGGATGTACCTTCAATCCGCATGACCTCACTGTAGTAGGAACAAAAGCGAAGATTGATGTGAATAAATTGCTTGCAATATTCAGAAGACTGGACCACATGGGCATAAGTTATTCTAATAAATACACTCCGAATAATAGCAGTCATTGGCAAAATATATCAACAGCGGTTACTATCCCCATGTGCTGTACGCAGTGGGGGAAAACAATGTATGTTTTAGTTTAGGGATTAACCCCTGAAGAAAATTCAAAAACCTGGACTCCCTGCATCATCATTATGATTAATTATTATGTATGATTATCATGTACTTAATATCAGAGAAAGGTACATGTATGTTTTTTCTGGTATGAGAATTTTCTCTGTTCTGATTGTTACTTTTTACTGTGGGAATATACATTTTAATGTTACCCTTGGGGACATGAGGATGTTGATAGAAGAATCCATGTGTATGTCAGTACTTAAAAAACCAATGTTGAATAGCCTTGGCCTAGTGATGATTATAGTGCTGAAAGGAAGACGCGGCATTAGAAACCACAGAGATTATGTATAGGCTATTGTCACACGATTTCTCTTGATGATGATATCACGAAGTTCTTACGATGATATGCTCATGATATTATTGTGTGATGGTCGTTGTCTAGGTAACGATACTCATGGTGTGTCAATGGAGATATCTGTCTTGCAATGTAACTCACCCCCGCAGTGCATATTCACCAGGCATTAAACAAGATTCCGTTGGCGCACATAATCCTTTATTACAGAAATAAGACGGACAAACGGAACATGTTTATACATCCAGAAACATAATGTCATCCATAGAATATAAATATCCTCCTCACAATTTAACCAGCACACATCAATGCCTTCTCACGGCTGGCTTCTAATCTCAATCCACAAGACAGGTAATCCAGCTACAATCCTCGGCTGGATCTCACACAATACAACCCACACATTGGGTTGGAGCCACTGCTCAACTATAGAACCCACTCTGGGTGTAGGCCCACACTCAATACAGAACCCACTCTGGGTTCAGGCTTGTCTTCACAACTCGAAGAACAACACACCGCGGAGCTCTCTCTTAAACGACCTGACCCGCAGTCGGTCTCTTCCCTCACTGAACTTTTCAGTCGCCTGACTTCACACAACACACAACTCTCCCTCGACCCATCCCCCCCCTGGGGATTTCCACTCATATCCGCCCCATTATTTCTGAGGGTTGATTGTTTTCCTCGTAGCCAGATCAGTCAATTTACTGTCTCCCCCTCTCATCTCCATTCTTCCTCCTGCCCGGTCACTCAACTCAATGTCAGTGACCCAGGCTTATGTCATTACCCCCCTCTTAAAAGAAAACTTCGTTTTCAAACATTGGGAGACTAAAACTTACTAAATATGTGACCCAGACATATAGCCTGGGTAGCCCTAAGTATGGCTGCACCTTACTCCAGCTACCACACTACATAATACATCAAATGCTCATAGTACACTCCTATATTCATCACACATAAATACAAACAACTTTCTATCTTGTGTACCAATGCATGAACTAATACATCACATAATAATAATAATACATCATAGAAAAGCATTATACTTATGTACCCATAGGTCTCTTACTACTTCACGACCTCCACAATACTATTTGTGTACCGACCCTATATCAGGTGGTTCTGTTCTTGCATTAACCCACCTCTGATTCCTGTCGATGCTGTGTCTACCTTTCATGTACCCATGACTCATGGTACCTCTACAATTACAACATCTGTTTGCTATCCCTAGCCCTGGGTCAGTAATGTCGAGAACACTCTTTTGACCTGACTCAACTTTCCTATCTGCATATTGCACCGTTACACTTGAGTCTCTGTTTAGTCTGAGCTCTTTATTCAATCTTGGCCCATATACCTGGCGCCTTGCTTTCTGCTGCATACGCCTTTTGCCTATGTGCCCTGCACATGCACTATCCTGAGCTGTTCTAGTATATCGGTCTCTATGTGCTAAAGGTACTGCTCCTTGCCCACGTGCAGTTCTGCTATCTGAAAACCTGCGAGTGAGAACCTTGTTCTTCCTCTCGAAGCACCATCTACCTTTCTTTGACTGACTATTTTCTACTCTACTACACCCTTGGGAACATTTGTTCAGAGTAGTATCTTGTCTCTGGGAGCCACTAGCACTATATTTGGGATCCATTCTCATCTGCTCAGCTGTACTATCCTTGTCCTGAGTTCCTGTGTCTACTTCAAGTGCCTCTTCTACCTCAGCTATACTCTCTAATTTAGGTTCTCTTGTGGTAACTACCTCGTTACTGCTTACACTATATTTTCGGTCCCAATAAACTACTTCCTCTTCTGTACAATCTTTAACTCCTATAACATTTCCTATGATCAAATCAGCCACTGGTGAGTCCAAAACACACGCTGTCACTCTTCCAGTGATGTATGGTGTTTTTACTGTTATTATGGCTACTGGGTAGAACTCTACTGTGCCGTTGAATGTTATGCATCTAATCTTTTTCCCTGTATAATCCGAGGGACCTATTAAACTTCTCCTCACTCCGATAGACGTACATCCGGAATCCCTAATTGTTAACGCTGGTCTATCATTGACAAATCCCTGATGCAGCTTCAGACTTCCTCCTTCATGCACCGCTGATCCTGCTTTTACTGTATGACCACATATTAGGACTGGATGACTGTCTTTTTCAAAAAGAGGTTTGCACCCACTACAATCTTCATTGTTCAGCGTCTCAATTACTTGCGCTGCATTTGAGTGCTCTGTTTCTCTCATCCTACATTGATGGCTGATATGCCCATTCTTTCCACATTTGAAACAAGTAATCTCCCTTTTAGTGTTGTTCGTTGGTCCATCTGATGGTTGTGCATCACACTCTGCTGCCCTGTGTCTCCAGCTCCCACAATTCCAACATCCGGCATAATTTGGACGTCTCTGGAAGTTCCCTCTTCTATATGGGTACCGTCCTACTCTACCAACATTGTTTCCTCGGAAACCATTGTCTTGAAGTTCTTGCTGCTCACCTTTCTGTGCCGAATCCACGCTTTTCGCCCTTGGTCTGATGACTGGATTCTGGTCCTGTTTAGTGTACGCTGCACAGACTATTTCCTCACTCATTAGTTTCCCAATAGATACGTTAGGATGTGCAGTCATATAGTTTTGCCCTAACTGAGACATTGTGTCTATGTCCTTTGGCTTCCGTTCCTCAAAGAACGCCACTAAATTAGAATTGCATGCAGATACAACCTTGTCTCTTAACATTAGATCTACTAATTTATTAAAATCTTTCCCTACTTCTGCAAGCTCTATCCACTTATTAAATGTATTCTTTACTGTGTTAACAAAATCTGTGAAATCTTGATTTGTCTCTGGCCCTAACTGTCTAAACTTTGTTCTATATCCATGCTCAGTTAGTTGGAACTTTGTCAGCAAACGTTGACGTAAGATAGTGTAGTCGTTCCTTTCTTCTACAGGTAAATTGAACATGGTGTCTAGTGCCTTGCCCGTAAGAAGCTCCCCTAGTCTAATCGCATACTGTTCTTCGGGGATGCCTAACACTTTCGCTGATGCCTGATATCTGTCAAGATAAGCTTCAAGGTTGTCTCGGTCCGTAAAATATGGCAGTTTTAATCTCTGTGACGACTGCGACGGTTTTCTACTTTCCTCACTTTGACCCTTTGAAGATAGTTCTAGTTTTCTGAGAGCAATTTCAGCTTCCATCTTAATCTTCTCTTTCTCAATTTCCACTTTCATTTGTGTCTCTTCTTGTAGACGCTTGTTTTCTATTTCAGCTAACTTTACTTGTGTCTCTTTCTCTTCCTGTAGACGCTTGTTTTCCATTTCAGCTAGTTTTACTTGTGTCTCTTTATCTTCCTGTAGACGCTTGTTTTCCATTTCAGCTAGTTTTACTTGTGTCTCTTTCTCTTCCTGTAGACGCTTGTTTTCCATTTCAGCTAGTTTTACTTGTGTCTCTTTCTCTTCCTGTAGACGCTTTGCCTCGCGTTCATTATGCCTCTCCTCTCTTTCCGTCTGTTGTTGTTCTTTTGCTTCGGCATACTCCTGTAACTCTTTACCCTTCAGGCCTATTCTTTCACCTGCTTCAATATAATCCATTAAAGTAGGCATCTTGTACTTGTGGACACGTTGCTGTCTGTCAGCCAACTATAAAAGTAAAGACTCTGCTACTAGTCTTTGTGTGCCTTCAATAAGTACAATACCACTCCCTGTGTACGTAAATTCGTAGTGCTAATAATGTCACCCTGTACTCACCCAGTCACTCTATAAGCCCTAGGTAGTGAGGGGGGAAGTATCACCTATACTCCCTTATATCTATCTATCTATGACCAAAAGTTCATAAAGTCCCTGGAAATATTGTTAAACATACATATAAAAACATATACACACAAATGGATGATAACACTAAGTGATGACTATCCAACGCTAGACTTCACAAGCTGAGTACACGGAGACGATGATGACACAGAAATAAACCACATTAACAACCACAAGCTTGTGTAGAGACATCCACAGTGCGCGTAAAATAAAAATATAAATTGACCAAGACCACTAGACAGCAGAAATGACGAAAGATCACAATAAAAACATCTATCCGAACACAACAAATATTATATGTAAATATAACGAAAAGAAAGAGAGAAAGAAAAAGAATATATACTGAAAATATACACAGATCTGACGTCAGACAACTCGGCTCTAGATATTGGTTAAGACTATTTCAATGCCCCTGCACGATACGTCAACTCATTAATGTGTTTCTTACAAAAATATCGTAAGCACCAGAAAGACAAATAAATTATTGTGCTGTATCCCGACTCTCGAGAAACACCCCAACAAATCCCCTACTCTTGACAAACACTGGACCACATACAAGTAACAGCTTAACAACCGAAAACAATATTTATAAGACAATGAGCAGCAAACAGAATGTCCACATCGTTGGCCGATAAATATGTGCCCACTAATCCGTCGCCAAAAGTTCTTTTTATTCAATGTCTACGACGCTAGATTTCAAACCGACTTGTTGTTTTGTAGAGTGGTTCGTGAATTCACGTGGTGATCACCAGTTCCAACTGTCGAGAAAAGTTGACGATGATAGTGATATCCAAACTGTTCTGTGTCGACACAGTCCGTAACGTTATTGTACTTTCTCTGTACGTGGTGGTACCACTGTAATAATCCAAAGTGTTCTCTCGATATGTTGTTACTTTCGTTGCGGAGATGGCGCTTCGCTGTATCATTAATGTTATGGATTTTCGTTACCCGACAAGATTCACCAAAAAGAAAAGGAGAATGGCAGGCAATGTTCAGCGCTTTAAATTTGGGTATATAAATCCTTATCGGCAAAGAAGTACAACCATGGTTGCGATGACGATAAGTTAAAACTGTTTGCTCATAACAGAATAATGATGACAAAGGCTTGAACAAAGACGAAACATCAAGTCTGGCTTTCTTTCAAAACAACCTTGTTTATCCCGATCTCCTGTGGAAATTCCCAGTAACTTTCCACTGCTGCCCTAGCACGGCTGTGGTGGGGGTTAACGTAACTTTCCCCTCGTACCTGGACGCTGGTGTACCCACCCGTCCTATTTACTGCGTCGAAAAATCTTGACCAGTCAACTTGCAACAACACAGTGCGCTTGCCTCCAGCACACACACACACCATATGTTGAGACGAAATTGCTCGCTGTCTCCAATCTTTGGTTCAATCCTGTCAAACACACACACTAGGACTGACCGCACTTGTTGCAACCACCGTTTTGTCCCCTCGACATTTACTCTGTGCTGTCCGTTACCAAAACACCCCTGCTACTGCAATCGACTCTCCCGGTCGATTTGTCCTGCGTTAATTCTTTGGCGTCCCCGCCTCGTCTGTTTATGCGTGCTGACCGCCGTTAATTTACCTGTAGTGGACTTGACGTGAACTGACTGCTCGCCTGTGACCTCCGCCGCGTACCCTCCCCGCGCGCTGACAGTTCTTTCACGATGTGGCGTCTTACACACACACACGCTGGATATTCCCACTCCCTTCTGGATTAATCCCGTCTGTCTGTGTGAATTATCTGGCGCACACACCGAAGAGTTCACATTAACCTCTTGAATCAACGATGTCTGGCTTGATGGAACGTAGTCACAGATAATAACTCCTCTCTCAGCGAAGAGCCCACAACTATCTCAAAATGACAACACTGTCTATAATGTTCTGGGTTTCTCAATATATCCCCGTCGTTCTTGCCAGGACAGTCCCCAGATGTTCTTGATCGGACGTAGCCTCCAGATACTCCATACTAAGTGACGAGCGCCCAGATGTCACACGTTTTCTCTTGATGATGATATCACGAAGTTCTTACGATGATATGCTCATGATATTATTGTGTGATGGTCGTTGTCTAGGTAACGATACTCATGGTGTGTCAATGGAGATATCTGTCTTGCAATGTAACTCACCCCCGCAGTGCATATTCACCAGGCATTAAACAAGATTCCGTTGGCGCACATAATCCTTTATTACAGAAATAAGACGGACAAACGGAACATGTTTATACATCCAGAAACATAATGTCATCCATAGAATATAAATATCCTCCTCATAATTTAACCAGCACACATCAATGCCTTCTCACGGCTGGCTTCTAATCTCAATCCACAAGACAGGTAATCCAGCTACAATCCTCGGCTGGATCTCACACAATACAACCCACACATTGGGTTGGAGCCACTGCTCAACTATAGAACCCACTCTGGGTGTAGGCCCACACTCAATACAGAACCCACTCTGGGTTCAGGCTTGTCTTCACAACTCGAAGAACAACACACCGCGGAGCTCTCTCTTAAACGACCTGACCCGCAGTCGGTCTCTTCCCTCACTGAACTTTTCAGTCGCCTGACTTCACACAACACACAACTCTCCCTCGACCCATCCCCCCCTGGGGATTTCCACTCATATCCGCCCCATTATTTCTGAGGGTTGATTGTTTTCCTCGTAGCCAGATCAGTCAATTTACTGTCTCCCCCTCTCATCTCCATTCTTCCTCCTGCCCGGTCACTCAACTCAATGTCAGTGACCCAGGCTTATGTCAGCTATTCTCTTCAAGAATGAGAGATACAATATCAACATGTTGGATGGACAGAATGACTTCACTCATCTAATAGTCCCAGTAACTACAGAACAAAATATAAGTGAGAAAATACATTACTCACTATTTAGAGTCTGAATGGCTCTACACCAAACAAGACGAGGGTAAGTGGAACGTGAACACCGACTCCTTTCCCCTTCTCCTCTTGTTGGTTGTATTTTTGTTTGTAATTGTGTTGTAAACCTTTTACCATAACACAGTAGGTTAATGCTCATGTTGTATTCTTGTCATCCCTTTTCTATAGAAGAGAAGCAAGTGGTGGTTGAATTTGGTGGGGCTGCATTTCATAACTATCATCAGGACCCTGGGTTAAAAGCCTGATGAAGGTGAGTCAGGACTAAATGGCTTAACCATGTTCTGGATCTATAAATACATCAATGTTTACTGCTGCACTCATAAGCTGCAAACGCAAGCAAAAGAGATACATACGAAGACAACTGACGGTGTGATTGAGGAAGTCCTATTTTAGTAGGAATATCCAGGATGGACTTCAAGATCTAATAATCTACAAAGATGAAGATCAACAGAGTACTGACAACAGTGTATCGTCTGCTTTACTTCTGAGAAGTATCACCTATGGCCTCATCATTCAACCAAGTCAGTGAAACTGGGACAATCCTTCTACAAGTTACTAAAACTAACAACAGTGAGTAACCTTCAACTGTTGGTTGGATTACCAAGTTAATATCCAACAATGGATAAGTCTTCGAAAGAACGTCTCACAGCTGCAACAGTTAAACATAAAGATTCAGCTATTCACCACCAAGTTCTAGCTATGAACACCAACTCAAACAAATGGGAAGAGACACTGAAACAACTTTATAAACCAATACAGCCAAATTTACCAACTTCAGAACCTCTGAACCATAACTACACCAGATTACCTCAAGGTTCCAAAACCTGAACACATAAAAAAGACCATATGAAAGCTGCTAGCGGAGTAAATGCATTTACGCCTGCAACCATAGGAATCACCTGATGGCTTTGCAACCCTGAATATGTGATGGAATAATATTCTTCAGTCTCATGCCTGCAGCAGAATCCTGGAATTAATTCCAGATGAACCAAATGAATAACAAGCAGAATTGTATGTCTACACTGAAAGTAAATAATGAATCAGAACTCTATGCTGGTCCCATGTCGGCCTAACTGCCCCATCATCAAGTATGGGATGGCCTATCAACATGAACCGAGTATGCGACAAAACCTCTTGAACTAAATTGGGAAACGGTTAACGTAAACCAAGCTGTTGGACAGTCGTCATCTTTTCATCGATAAGATGATATAGGGAAGAACCTTCTGCAAGAGCTTAAGTTGCATCTCCTGAAAGTATGGCAGACCTAGGCACCAATTTCATTTGGAACACAACTCAATGGCAACAGAGTATTCTTGAATTCAGCTCCTCGGAGGAGATATGTATTTGTGGTGAATTTATTTCCTAATAGGGATTATAAGTAGTTCCGCAACAAACTTCAGTGGACATTAAAACATGACTGTGAGTATTTATTGCTGTCCCGGATAATTATGGACATTAACAGCTTAGCACTGGAGAGGAATATCCACCCGCAATGCCTAAATGAACACTATAATTAATTAATTTAATTATTAGTATCAACTGCTTTTATGTGGGTGTGTTTTTTATGCCATGTATAAAGAGTGTTTTATTTGGTAATGGTGTACAACTAAAGGGGTATGTTATGGTATATATGTATAGTATTTTGACACCAACTCATTATTTTTAAAAAAATGAGAAAATGGTAAAAGGTGTCAGAAACAAATGTTTATATGCTGGGTTCTATGTACTTTGATCATTATTTGCCTTAATTATGAGGGAAAATGAAAGTAGACCCAATTTGTGGTTGTTGTGTTGTTTGTAATAACCTTTGTTTTTTCTGGGGTCACTGGGTACTATATTGTAACAATGCAAATAATTCCCATGCCTGTCTGAAAATGCACAGTGTTCATTACACATATATATGTAACTACAGATTTTGATTTAATACTTGAACTGTTTGTCCAAAATTTGTTGATGTGTACATCAAGTAAATGTGGTGTTCATCAGTGGGTGTTTCTATGTTGTGAACAATCAATGTCTTCTAGCACTATAGTAAATTTTAAAGGGTGATAAGTGGGAATGGAGAAGTACTCATAAATACAGCTATGAACAGGAGTGAACTACTTTCCTCCTTGTGTTTATGGTAGAATTCCATGATCACCTCAAGTGGCTAAATAATAGAGAATCAAATTAAATCCCCTAGACACTTTTAACAAAATATTCTCATAAATTAAAATCCACATCCCACAGTGTACATTGACAGGTGAGCGTACATGAACAGGTCATCGTACATGGACAGATGAGCGTTGATGGACAGGTGAGCGTACATCTAGTGGTAAGTGTACATAGACAGGTGAGCGTGCATCGACAGGTAAGCGTATATGAACAGGTGAGCGTACATGGGCAGGTGAGTGTTCATGGACAGGTGAGCGTACATCGAGAGGTGAGTGGACATCGACAGGTGAGCGTACATCAACAGGTGAGCGTACATGAACAAGTGAACGTACATCGACAGGTGAGTGTTCATAAACAGGCGAGCGTACCTCGATAGGTGTGTGTACACCGACAGGTGAGCGTACACAAACATAAACCATTATCTTGGTGAGTGATACCAACTATCGAATGGATGTGTGTGTGTGTGCGTGTGCGCGCGCGTGTGTGTGTTTGTGTGTGACTATATATATATATATATATATATATATATATATATATATATATATATATATATATATATATATATATATATATATATGAACGCTTGATGCGACACTAGATAATGATAATAAGACACCAGATAGTAGTGTCACCAATACCGGTGGGTCGTGGAATTTGGAAGTACCTAAGTTCATCGACCAGGATATGTTTTAAACGGTTAGGGAGTTCAGGGCCTGGGCGACAAACGAACTGGTAAACCCTGGGTCACCCAAACAGAAATTAGAGTAAGGTTTTTGAGCCAAAAGTAACGTAAATCTGTTCTGAACTGTCAAGTGGCCGTGAGTAACTCTAGATGTCGGAGAATTTATAGTTACAAACAGTTCAGGATTAATCTGGAGCTGTCAGAAAACAACACATGCCACATAGTTTATAGGTGCATACGAGATCGGAAATAAACGGAGACTGTCAAGGGACAATAGCAGGTACCAAAGCTGACATATTTACGGCTGTGGGAACACACATGCACTCACAGCGGACTCTGAACCCAGGTGGGGACATAGCAGGGGTCATGTAAGTTAGAGATGCAGATTAAACATGCAAATTGGCTGGGCTGCGTGCTATAAGCTGATTGGTAGTCCCTCGCTGGGCGCATGCAAAAGTCTGCATGACTTAGGTCGCGAAGCTGCGCCAGCATCAGTAGAAAAGGGGCCTCTTCAAACCAAATTTGGAAGCCAGAGGGTGCCTAAGCCCGAAACTTGAAATTAGCTAAAGCCACTGAGAAATGGCGCAAATGCCACTTTGAGTGATAAGATCACCAATGTTACAAATGTATTGATCGCTGTGACTGCTATGAGTTAGTATGGTCGTATCAGGAGTCTATTTGGGTTCCTAATTACGGATAGAATTATGGGTTTTTGATTTGTTTGGCATTATCTCGGTTTTGAAAGGGTTCATTTTTTTAGCAATAAAATTGATATCAGTATGTTACTTGGTTTGTTATTTGAGTTGAATAATTGCTGTGGTTGGAACTGCCTATGTGGTAATTCATTGCCTGGAATCAACAAGTGAGATATTTTGATTCTCTGTCTACCCGAACCTGGTAACCATCTTCTTCTTATCCTATCTCTTTCTTGACAGGCGAGAGGAATGTATGAGGTGTTTAAACTCTTTTCTTTTTCTTTTTCCCTTCTTAACTGAGGCCCTAACGCAGTCGACGTTGCATTTCTTTCTCTCTAGCACCCAAGTATAGGGAAACCCTGTCTCCCTCTGCTTTAGCATTCATTTCGTTTTCATATATATATATATATATATATATATATATATATATATATATATATATATATATATATATATATATATATATATATAGTGTGCGTGTGTGTGTGCGTGCGTGCGTGCATGTGTGCGTGTGTGTACACCCATATATAAGCTGCTAACTGTAATGACACAAGACTATTCAGGCGTTAGATCAGAGGTTCCCAAACCACGGCCCACGGGCCACTTGTGTCCCGCCAGCTGTCAGAAAGTGGCACGCGAAGCCTCGTTATTTAATATAATATACTAATTTCATCAATCAGTTCGTATTTCCTGATGCCAAGCTCTGTCAATTACAGCAAAACCTTCAGCACGATGTAATAGATTTGATATGCAATGCTGCACTGAGATGTACATTTCTTGAACTGCCTGCTTCACCTTCAGCTAATCATGTGATTTCATTCTGGCGACTATTGCCTATCGAACAATTTGAACACTTGCGTTCATTCGCCCAGATGTACATTTGTCGTTTTAGGTTCGACTTACAGATGCGGGCAGTCATTTTCCGCAACGGCCGTTAAAAAAAAAATACAAGCAACGTTCCAGACTCACCGACAGTAACCTAGCTGCGCTTATGACTTTGGGCACGACAGATTTGTGCCCATACATTGATAAACCGATATCTGAACTTAAGTAACTGATTATGAAGAACAGTTACAATTGTAAATTAATTACATTAATAGCGATTTTCGAAATTGATTATAAATTTATTGTTAAATGAACTTTTGATTTTAAACCAAAAAATGACCGCAGTGTAGTACTGACACTGACTGCCTTTAAAGTTTTAGAATTTTGTTGACGAAAGTTAAGATAGGTAAGAATGGTGTTGCACGACTTTTATAATTTTATAACGTTGTGGCCCGCTTAACTACCGAAAATAGTAGATATGGCCCTCTGCTTGAAAAGCTTGGGAACCACTGCGTTAGATGAACCCTCGACTTTCGCAAGCTTGTGAGACTCGGACAGTTAGCGGACAAGCCTCCAGATGTATCTCCTGTTTAAAATGTTACTTGGGTATCGGTTACAGAATGACGCAACCAATCCTGTTTTAAAAATTAGTTGCAACGAATCCCATCGATTATCTGTTTGAAGCAGCTTCTGAGGAAAGTCCAAACAAGACCATGGAGGGGCAGACAAGACATATCAGACAGTTCAAGACGCAGACGAATACCACAAATTAGAGGAATTAGACGCAGACAGTGGTTATGTTTTGGGGCATGGTATTAAGTGGAACAGTGGTGAGAAATGACAATTGACAAGTTTGCTAGTAAACATAGCAGGGGAGAAGTATAGACCTTTGCATGTATGTGGCCGGAACCCTTATGGGAAGAAAGGAATATAAACACTAGGTATCGTAGGATGCGACATAGATTTGTTGGTGTGTGACT
Organism: Cepaea nemoralis; assembly: GCA_014155875.1. Lineage (NCBI taxonomy): Eukaryota > Metazoa > Mollusca > Gastropoda > Stylommatophora > Helicidae > Cepaea > Cepaea nemoralis. Next base: position 164,962 of record JACEFZ010002972.1, read on the forward strand.
GGCTATCTCATCTCATCCCGCAGGAAACTTAAACTGCCAACTCTAACCAAACAGTGGACTGAGGCCAACATGCTTCATTGGTGGATAGAGGGCAGATAACGAGGAAATAAAGATATGGTGACTGTCGAAGCTTTACACTCCTTTATCCGTTCTGGTTGCAGAAATCTGCAGACATTTAGGTAGCTAGGCATAATGATAACATCATATGGTTGATGCATCACAGAGATCAAGAATAGAGAAGGAAAGACATCAACTGCATTATATCGCATGAAGAACATTTTATCCCATGGGTTCTGGTCATTGGGAGTTAGAAGACGAATTCTTGCACATACATAGTTCCAGTTTTAACATACGGCTGCGAATCATGGACAATTAGTAAAAGAGGCGAAAATATCCATAGAAGCCTTGGAGATGTTCTATAGAAGAATTCTGAAAATTCATTGAACAGCCAAAATTAGCAATGTGGACAAAATGTCCATTCTACACAAAATTCTACAAAATATGCGATTTAGTCTCACAAAGACAGCTGCTATTCGCAAACATCAGAAAGAGGCAGTCTTCATTGTTATTTTTTTGTTTTCATGTTATGAGAAGTCAAAAAACTTGAACATGGTGTAACAACGGGAAAGTTTGTGGAATGAAGTTTCTTCAAAAAAGGTTTTCATGGAAACTGGCACACAACCAAACTCGGTTTTGGCTTCCCGTTTGAACCGCTGCCTAGATTTGTGGACCTAACACCTCTAGATTCAACACACCGTGTGATTTTTGTTTCCCCCGTTTGCTCGCTTTGAACTCAAGCGTTGTCCATACACTTCCCAGATTTCCCTATTACCAGTGTCCCTCGCTATCAAGCGAACTAAGTCCGATTTCTGAGGTACTAATAATTGTTTATAATTTAATTCCCCGAATAAAAGACGAGAAATCAACATTTTAGTCCATCTGACAGGTGTAGGAGTTAAACCCGCTGCCTCGGCATCAGCACACAGGAAGTTTAAAAGTGAGCGCCTTTATCCATTCGGCATATTGACCACCACGAGGCGTGTATATTGTCCGTCATACGTGTTAACATTCCAAAGCTGAATAGCTTCAGAATGACATTCAAATCAATACAGGAAACGCAAGGGAGATAACCCAAGTATTCTTGATATAGAAATAAGCATTTCAATACTCTTCTACTTGTCTCCCTTGATTTACGCAGATTTATAGTTTCACTAGCTGACCCGGCCCGGCTTCGCCCAGACTCTGGTGGGGAGCATCTCATTTAATTCATATAAGTAGTCATATAAGTTCTCGTTCCCGTTACCGACTATCTGTCTGTCTGTCTGTCTATCTGTCTGTCTGTCATCGTTGTTTTTAGCTGCTAATATAGCACGTGCACTGAGCCATTGATGATTTTTGTGATTCCGTGCCATATTTGGGAAAACTTTGTCAATTAATTCGTCTATAGTTGCTGTGATGTTACAGAAGTTTGTTGGCAACGTGATACTATGTGTGGATTCATCGATTGGCATTTTTCCATTCCCAATATCCAACAATTGTTTTGCGAAAACTTCTGCGGATGCATCATGTTGTAGTTGTACACGCATGTTGGTCTTCAAAGTCAATTTCTGAACGTGTCGCCACAAAACTGATGATTTCAGACATGCATTAAGTTCATCAGCGGGTGTTGAACGTGGTATAACTGGTAGAGTTTGTCGAAAATCACCAGACAATAAAATAAGTGCGCCACCGAAGAGCTGTTCATTTCCTCTGAAATCTTGTAGTGTACGATGAAGCGCCTCCAATGCTTTTTTGTGTGCCATAGTACATTCGTCCCATACAATGAGTTGACATGATTGGAGTACTTTACCCATTCCAGAATTTTTTCGGATATTGCATGTTGGTGTCTCAGTGATGTGAATATTCAAGGGCAATTTTAGTGCTGAATGTGCTGTTCGGCCACCATCCAAAAGAGTTGCCGCAATTCCAGATGATGCGATAGCCAGCGCAATATTTTGTCGTGATCGTATGGTTGCCAATATAAGTGAAATGAGAAAAGTTTTCCCTGTGCCCCCGGGCGCATCTAGGAAATACAATCCGCCGGTTTGGCTTTTAATTGCATGCATAATTATGTCATACACTATACGTTGTTCTGGAACCAATTTCAGAAGATTCGTTTGAACAAATGCACACAATTCGTCGACATCAAAGAGTGATTCTCGTTGCAAATCACGATCGAAAAGATCGTTTGCAGATCAATCTGGCGCAGTCATTCCCAATTGTACCAGTGGTTTGTTAGCGATTGCCAAACATATGTCCTCCGTCGAAACCAATGCTTCATTATACACATTTTGTGTGAATTGAATGTCCGGATTTTGATTCATTGCACGCAAACGATGTAGGATGTCTTCACTCATACAGTATTTGTATTTTTCCCAAAGATCTTTTGGATTGGATGGGAAGCAAGTTGTCAATATGATGGCAAATAATGTGCGTATTTGCTGTGGTTGAGCAGTATTTGATGCATCAGCGAGTGAAGTGTCCCAAAGTGCATCGTTTTCAAGAAGATGTAATTCTTGGCAAGTTTCACGATAAGTGGCACATACTTGACCGTTTACTGTTCTTAATTCTTGAAATGATGTCGGTCCACGTACGTTGATTAACAGTAATAGCAAGTAAAAGCATTCTGCATTGTTTTGGGTGAACAGTGTACAGACGGCTTAACGAGTTGGTCGAGTATAAATTGGTATGTCCTTCAACTGCTTTACCTTGTTTGCGACGTTGAAACTTTTCGCTGATGCATTCCATGTGTAGTATGTTGGCACTTCAGAGTAAAGTAGTGTCTTTGCAAACATATCATTCCCACACAATGAAAAAAATGCAGTTAACGTTGTTGGTGGTGGTGACAATGCTCGTTCACTTGCATTTTCTGTTGTGAAGTACACGCGCTGTCCATTTTCAAGGTGCACTGCCAAATGAACAACTGTTGGATGACGTTCATGGATTGGAAATGATAAAATACGCCATACTGCTTCATTACTATTAATGTAGCGTCCCACTTGATATTGGTCTATTTCATTGATAGACGCAGTTGCATTTCCCACTCCAAAAACTGCCATATCGCTTCCTTTGTTGACATATTTGCAAATGTACTTGATCGATTTAACCGAATTGCAATACTCGACATTGATGTGTGCTTTGTACGTTTTCGAGAGTAACGGTGAATACGGTACAACCCAACGATTATCGACTTGAAGATCATTGTTTCGTACTTTTAAAGTGATAGATTTGCCGCCATCTTCAGTTGAGCGTCGACGATATAGTGGATATCCGTCATTGCCAGTGATTGTCTCTGCATGTAAATGTCTTGGGTACCGTTTTGTGCATTTTCCATCAGACATGCAAGGTGAATTGTTATTGAGGAAGCCACATGGACCATGAATCATGTTTTTGGTGACGACTTCAAGTAACTCTGGATCAATGTCGACATCTGGTATTTCTGCTGAGATGACTTGATCAATTTGATCTGGTGTGATTTTTTCCATCAACCAAATCAAAATGTGTGCATGTGGCAATCCTCTTTTTTGCCATTCGATGGAATACATCCAACAGCGTGTCTCTCCAAAAACGTGATGCTTGACAATTAAATCCATTAAAGATTTCAATTTTTGTTTGAACACACGTGCGGAAATATCAGGGCGATCTGATGATGATTGTCCAGTTAACAACAGTTCTGTTATTTCATCCCATGTAGGATTGCATGTGAAGGTAATAAACAAATCTGGGCGGCCATATGCGCGAACATATGTCATTGCATCTTGTGCGTATTCATGCATGTGCCGCTTGACCACCCATCTGACTGTGTTTGAATCAGTGTTTCTGATTCTGGTGTCTTGGTCCTCCTTCCTCTCACAAGTTTTTGTGTTCGTCTGTGGGTAGTCGTCGCTCTTCTTATTGGTAGTTTCATTGACTGTAGGTTCAGATACTTTATTACAGCTTGCATGCAGACTCTCCAAAGGCAGGTTCGTCTTCTTGATAGTCTGGTCGGTTTTCTCACTATGCATCTTGGAAGCTGCTTGTTTCTTTGTGCTATTACGACGTGCCATTTTCCCCCCGTATCAGACTGCTTGAAATGTGTAAGGCGTCTTGGCTTGATAGCGCTGAGAAGTGCTTGTCAAGCGAATCGTGTCGATATGATGGCGGAAAACACTAAAGATGCGATGATATTGTTCAACATCTTTTAGATAACTTCTTAAGTATAGAAAGATGAGTTACAATGTTATGCATTATGCATTATTTTTATGTAAACTTTGAAAATGTCTAAAAGATTGTATCATTATTTATTATAACTCATATGCCGGTACATAACTATAGACAAAGAGTTTATAAATCATTGAAAACGATACAACAATATGACTATAAGTTATACAACAATGTTATTAAAAGTTATGCCCCTTGAAATAACTTTTTCTAGAGTTAAGTCCCTTAGCTAATGTGTAGTCACGTCATTTTCTTCCCTTTCCCAAGCGTTTTGGTTCGGGGATTCTTTCATCATCATCATCATATATTTACGTCCGTATTTTGGGAATGGGAGGAGGGAGGAGGAGGAAGACGAAAAAAAAATACGACAGTTGACAGCTCTGGAATGAAAGGAAGGCGTGTAGAAAATTTCATCTCAATCGGATGGGCCGTTAGCGAAAAAATAAAGGACATACATATTTACATATTTACATATTTACATACATACACTTTGTTTTATAGATATAGATTAATATTGAGTTCATAAATGAACACACATAATGTCAGTTGTACTTGTGATCAGTTATCTTCTCTCGTTACATTATGACCAGCTATCGGCACGGTCTGTCACTCCTAAGATTTCGTATTACTATTTGTGTGAGTTGCTATGCTCCGTGGAGAAGAGGTAACGGACGCAGTTCGTGACCCCGCATACCCGCGTTCAAAACACAGTTGCTGGCGATTTGACAGCAGACCGCGTTTCATTGTTTTTTTAAGAAATTGTATAGGGGTCCGGTGGCTCAGAAAGCAATGGCAAACTACTGAACGTAACACTGGCAAGAGATCACAACAGCAAAAAATGCCGGTGTTGACTGCCATGTCCTGTAAAGAATATGGAACTAACTTTTTTTAGTAAGGGATGCAACACACACTAGCACTAGCCTGTATATTTGTCTCCCTTGGGATGCCATGATAGTAAAATTTTAATGGAAAGGCTTTCAATTACCACATCCGCAACACGTATGATCGTACTTGGTGAATTAAGGGCATTTGAAATGACATATAAACACACATATATTAGGTAATTAGAGAAATTAGACGTAGAAAGTCCAGATTTCTTGGACATGTTATGAGAAGAAATAAATTAGAGAACTTGGTGACAACTGGCAAGATCGAGGGAAAGAGATCAAGGGGAAGACAGAGAAGTAAATACCTGGATGGCTTGGCCACGTGGCATGGTCGAAGCAGGAACACTGAGCTGATCCACGACTCTGGTGATCGAATGAAATTGCGAATCATGACCGCGCACGCTTCCGGATTAGCAAAGCAATGCGCTAATTGTCCGCATTGCTCAGAGCTTCCATCTTAGATCAGTTGCTGACCAAGGTTTAGGGCCTGGTCTGTCCTGCCATGACATTTAGTCTTTAAGATGAATTTCCTCACTCTAGGGTAAGGCTTGTACCCTCCCAATTGCACTTCTCCGCCCGAAGCCGTTGGCATAATCTGGGGTGTCGAGTTTGGTGAGCGCCGCCCAATATTCGGCGCTAACAGAAATTAGGTAGTACCGTTTACTGTCATACGTTAGCTTAGTCATATCTGACTAAGACTTGACACACTGTTGGAAATCATCCGGCCATACAAACCGCCCGTGAAAGACTGGTGAAAAGACAAAATGGGTGTACGGGCAAGAGGGTCGACTTCACTGCACTAAATTCTATTCTAGCTAGCTCAGTCTCTCTCCGCAGATAGATCAGCCCCATGTGAAAAGTGTCTCACAGAGCATGAACTACGTAGCTCCGGCGACGACCCCCAGGGGTGTCAGAGCACATTCCACTCACAAACCGAATGATGGGAGTCGGAAAAAAGCCCAGGACATTCAGATCGCGAGGCAGACTAACTAACCAACTGGCCACGCAACAAGACCCCCTACTCACGCCTTCCTTCCTCCTTCCTTCCTTCCTTTACCGAGAGTTGGGCCGACGGGAGGCCTTTCAACAACAACAAACATCAACATCAGTAGCACAATCCACACGTGAGGACACAAGCTGGCAGACGCCAGAAAAAATGCCACCCACATTGACGGAGACTCGATGTAGAAAATATTCTTCATATTATAATATAACATGTCGTATTTACTGGACTGAGTAAGTTGTTTAACTCGGTCCTACATCAACCACTAACGTTATCCATGCGCCCAGATACTTCATTCGCCGTGCTTGGCACATGTTAGAACCATAGACTTCAACTGTATATTTAGGCACGATCCGTTTTTTTTTTTTATATCACTGTGACTATTATTCAAGTCGAGGCGTATTTCTCTCTCTCTCTCTCTCTCTCTCTCTCTCTCTCTCTCTCCATCTCTCTCTCTCTCTCTCTATCTATCTATCTATCTATCTATCTATCTATCTATCTACAGCTGTATATATCAAGTTCTGTTATTCCTTCTAGCCTGTTCCTATTACTACAGTGTCATCAAAATAACGTAAGCTGTTTATATTATGATCAACAACCAGGTTTCCTGGCATATTGTCTATAGATCTCATTACATGCTCACTGAATGAAGAAAACAAATCGTGTCTTTTTTTTTATTTTCAGCAACAAATAGCATAACATGATTCAGCATTTACATTGACAAAACACTGGCCTAATACTCTTAGTTGGAGGACAGCATGGCCGAATGGATAAGAACGCGTGTTCTTAAACATCCGGTGTGCTGATGCCGAGGTAAGAGGTTCAACCCCTACACCGGACACTTGGACTAAAATGTTGACCTATCGTCCTTGACTTGGGGACGTTAATTACAAGCACCTCTGAAGTCGGAGTGGGTTCGCCTGATGGCGAAGGATACTATTAATAAGGAAAGCTAATCCACGCGCAAAATTCAGTCCGTCACTACTAGAAGTAGCGAGTACGGACAACGCTTGAGTTCAAGGCGAGCGAGCGGAAATAAAGAAGGAAAAATAACTCTTTCTTTATTTAGTTGGTCTGGGTTGGGTAAGGAGAACGTAAACGTTTTCTTGTGGTTGTTCTTCTATTTATGAAGACTAAGTAGAGATGAGTCTGAACCATACACCACAACACTCTGGACGTGCTCCGTCCTCATTTTCATCAACCAGCGAATGTTCCGAAGCCTAGGAGAGACCTATACAAAACAAGCTTAGGGATACCCCGCAGCTCAGCGGTAGAACAATCTCCCACACAAATCCAAGACATCACCAATCCCTATACATACAATCTCCCACACAAATCCAAGACATCACCAATCCCTATATATACAATCTCCCACACAAATCCAAGCCTTCACCAATCCCTATATATACAATCTCCCACACAAATCCAAGACATCACCAATCCCTATATATACAATCTCCCACACAAATCCAAACCTTCACCAATCCATATATATACAATCTCCCACACAAATCCAAGACATCACCAATCCCTATATATATACAATCTCCCACACAAATCCAAACCTTTACCAATCCCTATACATACAATCTCCCACACAAATCCAAGACATCACCAATCCCTATATATACAATCTCCCACACAAATCCAAGACATCACCAATCCCTATATATATACAATCTCCCACACAAATCCAAATCTTTACCAATCCCTATACATACAATCTCCCACACAAATCCAAGACATCACCAATCCCTATATATACAATCTCCCACACAAATCCAAGACATCACCAATCCCTATATATACAATCTCCCACACAAATCCAAGACATCACCAATCCCTATATATACAATCTCCCACACAAATCCAAACCTTCACCAATCCCTATATATACAATCTCCCACACAAATCCAAGACATCACCAATCCCTATATATACAATCTCCCACACAAATCCAAACCTTCACCAATCCCTATACATACAATCTCCCACACAAATCCAAGACATCACCAATCCCTATATATACAATCTCCCACACAAATCCAAGACATCACCAATCCCTATATATACAATCTCCCACACAAATTCACGCCTTCACCAATCCCTAACTATTCGAACACAATCTCAGTACAGAATACTCGCCCCCTTAATAATAATAATAATAATAATAATAATAATAATAATAATAATAATAATAATAATGAAACCGCAGTATGACAGTCAGTCTCCTATTGGTAGTACAGTATGTTTACAACAGCTAATAATAATTGCCACATCAGTAGTTAATATTAGTGAGTTATGTTGTGTTATTTGCACATTCTCATGCCTGTATACTGTTTATATTGATATTGTGTTGTTGTTGTTGTTGTTATTGTTGTTCTTGTTCTGGTTTGTTGTTGTTGCTGCTGCTACTGCAACTGCTGCTGCTGCAGTTGTTGTTGTTGTTGTTGTTGTTGTTGTTGTTGTTGTTTTTGTTGTTGTTGTTTGTCGTGTCCCCCTTTAAAGTGTCGTCCCTGGAGTGAGGAGATCCGACACCCACATTATAATATTTTTTTTTCCTCTCAATATTCTGGAGAATCCACCAGCTTCCGTCCAACACACTCCATCAGCCTATGGACACCTTTTCCTATCACTCTCACACTGTCGTACTATGCCCCCTTCTCATACTTCCCCAACGCAACATACTCAACAACTCTTGCTTCTAGAAATTAATAAAGAGTAATTTATTAAAATAAAAGTGTAACGTATATGAGACGTGTATGTGAAGAAAATGTGTGACGTGTTCTATAAAGGGTGTAGACTCTGACTCTCGACAGCAAACCCAGCAGCTGATCTCAGCAAAGATAGACCACAGCACGGTACGTCAGAACATGTACTTCTCACCCGTTGCCGAAACCATCTTGCCGGATACTGCTTTGCCTCTGTAGACCTCTGGTAATCCAATTTCATGAACATCCGAAATAGACACCGGTGGTATTAACAGTTAATCATGGACCGGTTGCACCCTACACACTGTCCGTTCCTAACGTTCCTTAACAAACTGCACAAGTCTTTTGTAGTGTGTACGCAGTTAGTTAGTTAGTTAGTTAGTCGACAGATCATCCTCGTTGCACATCGAACCATTCAGTCCATAAGTGCTAATTACTAATGTTAATTGTTACTGTACTAACACTAGGTACTCTTAGCCGGTTCTCGGTTCGTTACTACTGTCTAATGCTGTGTGGTGCATCAGTATGCATCGCTCTCTTTGATGAATCAATTTCCTTCTAGCGTAAGTTACGTTTCTGTATGCAACTTTATTGACTCTTGAACTGGTGTTCTTCAGAATGGGTTTTTTAATTCTTTCCCAAAACCTTGTAGAGTTTCCTTGGATCTGGTAGGGAACCTAGGGTAGAAACAACACATCTGGTGATAGTACTAGTCACTGATCCCTTCGGCTGAGTGTAAGCCTATCACCTTGCTTAATGATCTTTAGCTAACTAGACTTAGTCATAGAGCAGATTAGCTACCCACCTAGAGCCGAATCAGGCTATGACAAAGAAAAAATCAGCAAACAGAATGCGGAACCCCGTCCACCAGGGACACCTACGGGAAGATCCCAATTATCCCTCATTACTCAATTCTCAACTAGTAAAGCTTATCAACACTTCACTAATCTATTTTAGCTAACAGAGCCAAGTATCACTTCACTACTCTAGCTAGTTTCCACTAACAGTGCTAATCATCACAACTATAGTTTAACAAGGCTACTGCCTAAAGTAATTATAACGAATATATTATAATAGGGTATACCTTTAAATGGCACTACTGCAGTCCTATCAATCATATCTACATCTGCCATTATAGGCACGTGCAAAATTAAGTCACTAATTAACACACGGTAGATATTATTTCCACTAAGCACTGCAGTGCCCTGGCACTCTGACTAGAGCATTTTTCAAGTCCCCCTAGTTGATCCCAACTCGGGTTTATATGGCAAACTACCAAAGTTGGCCACGTGACGTTATCCTTTATGCCCCCACACAGGTGGCACAGTGGCAGATCATCCCTTGTCAGGAAACTATTTCCTGGCTTAAGTCCTGTCAAAGTTGTCAGTAATTGTTTAGATTCTCAAACAAGCCAGCGAGTTTCTGTCGAGTTACAACAAAGAGTTGCAAATAACCCCGTCAATCCTCTCGATGTGCCGGAAACCAAGAATTGACAGATGCACTGTTTTCTCCCTAGTCGGGGCACTTCCGACCTGTTGATAAACTGTCAATCTTCTGTTCCGTGGTGACAATCCCAGCAGCCATTTCCGTCTGATGTCCGGCAGTATAGATGACAAACGGAACCATTCCATATCCTAAGCCGACAATCATATGTTATTCTAACTGTTAATGAACTGCCAACTCGATGTATCCATTCCTTCTCACTCACCACCAAATGTGTTTATGGGCTGACACGATGTAACCTGTGCAGCTGTGTTTACTCTGTTAGTACGACTGTTGTGGCCTAGAAAATATACGCCACGCAAACGTCGGTATATTAGCTGGTTAACTCATGGCGCTCGTGACATAGGCCCCCTCTTAAGAGAGTAGTCCATCTTCACTCTTCTCCACCATGAGTTAAATCCAGATGATTCATTCCTCTTCTTCAGGAGCTGGGTGTCTTGACAAGAAATCCGCTCCAACATTCTCCTTCCCCGGAATGGTACTCTACTGTGAAATTATATGGTTGAAGTAACAACCGACCACCGACATCAAACGTGCGTTGAGCTTCTGAGAAGTAGCCAGGAACATCAGGGGCTGATGATCCGACTGACCCGAAACTTAACTCCATACAAATATGGCTGAAATTTTTGCACCTGCCCATACAAGGGACAAGCACTCTCTCTCGACGGTTGAATAATTCCTCTCCGCCTGTAGAAGTTTCTTACTTGCGTATGCTACAGGTTTCAAAACCGAAGCATCGTCTTTTCCTTCCTGTAACAAAGCGGCTCCAATTCTAATCGCACTCGCATCTGTTCTCAACACAAATGGTTTGGAAAGGTCAGGGAGCTGTAATACAGGTTTGCTGACCAAGGCCTCCTTTAACTGATTATAGGCATTCTCACATTCTGGTGTCCAAATGATTTGATCCGGGAATCCCTTTTTCAAGGTTTCCGTCAATGGAGCTCCCAATTCCGTGAAATGTGGGATAAATTTGTGGTAGAACCCACACAACGAGAGAAAAGATCGCACATCCTTCTTCGTTTTTGGCCTTGGTGCATTTCTGATTTTCTCCAGGTTCTTCTCTTCTGGGACAATGTGTCCTGGAGTGATGGTGTGACCTAGAAATTCCAGAGTCCTGGTAACCAATCATGCACTTGGTTGGACGAGCAGTAAGCCTGCTTCTTGAGTCTAGTTAAACACTCTCTCCAAGGATTGTAAGTGGTCATCCAGGCTGTCACTGGAAATCAGAATATCATCCATGAATGAGATGATGGACGGATCCTGTAAAGGATCAAGTAAAGTCCTCATCATGCGTGTAAACACACTAGGTGCATTGCTGAGTCCAAAGGGCATGACCTTGAATTAGTAGTGTCCACTGGGTGTACTGAAAGCTAACAGTGGTCGAATCTCCGGTTTGGACTGGTATCTGATAGTACCCCCGACTCAGATCCACCTTTGAAAAAGTACCGAAGCCTTATGGAGCCTAGCGAATAGCTGAGTTGGATTCGGCAAAGGTTCCACCTGAATTGTGTGTGACTGTTCAGCAGTCGGTAGTCTATACACAACCTGTGTTCTCCACTTGGTTTGCGTAACAAAACTACCCCTGCATTGTATGGGGATGTGGATGGTGCAATCACGTCATCCTCCAGCAGTTTCTGTATTTCCTCCTCCAGGGCCTTTTCTTTAGAGAATGGCACTGGGTAAACCTTTTGGCGAACAGCTCCTGTGTGGTCAAAGTCATCTCGAACTCAACCAACCTCGTTCGTCCTGGTTTATCAGTCAGTATCTCCTTATGAGACTTGAGAACCTGGGTTATCCTTTCCCTCTCCTGGGAGGTCAGATCAGGGTTCACTTGCACATCCCTATAGGTTTCCTGGTGTTCCAATGGATATTCCCTGCCCTCGCTGGTTCCCACTTCTGTCTCCACTGCAACTGCCATTGCCATGAGGTGAGCTGCCTTGTCTCCGGGTCTCTCTTCGTATTTCCGCAAGAGTTGATATGGAAAAATCTTCGACTTTCCCCGGATCCGGATCTGATAGTTGGTTCTGGATATTACCCTTTCCACGGGAAATGGTCCTTAGCCAACCTATCTCCAGTTTGTTGTTTCCCGTTGGGAGTAACAACAAGACTTTATCTCCTACCTCTAGAGATCTTTCTTTAGACCTACGGTTGTAGTAAGCCGCATGTCTTTTCCTGGCCTTTTTCAAGTTTTGATTTGCCAGAGTCCATCCTTGTGGAGTTTTTCTTTCAGTTCCTCCACGTATTGATAGGATGAGATCACTTCTTCTGACGTCCCCTCTTCAGTCCAACTCCTCAACATGGCTTCCAACGGTCCTTTGATTGGACGAACAAACAGCAACGTAGCGGGTGGTAGTCCTGTTGAGCCATGAGGAACTTCCCGATAGGCAAAGAGTGCTGCTGGGATATATTCATCCCACCTATCAGGTTTTTCCTGCGCTAGTTTCCTGAGCATTGTCATCAACGTGCCGTTGAAAACGCTCTACTTGTCCATTGGCTTGAGGGTGGTAAGGGCTGTATGTATGTGGTTAGAGTGAAACACCTAAATACCTCCTCCATGAGTTTTCCACAAAACTGAGATCCATTATCCGTCAGAATTTGATCCGGAAAGCCTAATCTGGTAAAGGCCTCCATCAGTGCGTCCGCCACTCTTTTCGAAGTCAATCGTGATCAACGGTATAGCCTCACCCCACATTGTACAGCAATCCACCATTGTAAGTATATACATGTTCCTCTTCCTAGTCCTGGGAAGTGGGACCCACGATATCGATGGCTACCCTCTCGAAAGGAGAGTTCATGATGGGCATCTCACCAACATCACCGGTGCTGTCCAGTGTTTCGGTGCCACCCTCTGGCACTCAGGGCATGACTTCACATACCGACGCACATCATCTGTCATTCCCGGCCAATAGTAGTGGCAGGAAATCCGCTGCATGGTGGCGGCAATACCCCTGTGTCCACTAAAGGAGATGGTATGCCCCCTATGAAGAATCTGGGGCCGTGAGCTTTCGGGACGACCAATGACCGTATAGGTTTTCTCCCCTTCCTGCTCTCCTGTAGAGTATCCTATTTTTCATGTAGTACTGCCCCCCTTGGTGGATCAGCCTTTTCTGCAGCTTTTTTTTAGCAAGGACGTAAAGTATCATCCTCACTTGGGAAATTCGTAGCTCCCCCGGCATTGGTTAGTCCAATTGCGTCTGCCCTTCCGTTTTCGTCTGAGAGCGAGTCTGCATTGCTCCCATAGGATTGGCTCCCTGGGGATTCCCCGAAAGACATACCGGCACCCCAGGGTGACTGGAAAAAGGGATCGGTCAAACAGCGCCTTGATGGTGCCCGGGGCGTACCCTTTACCGAATCTCCACTTAGCAATGGGGAACTTCATGTACAACTCTTCTGTGCAGGCTGTATATCCCAAAGGGTTTTACCTGTGAATTTTTCTGGATGTACCAGATCCGCAGAAATCACGGCCTCCCCGTCCTCCTGTGTCGTATAAACACTCCCCTTGACGACCGTTAAACCCCTACCAATTCCACTACAGGTGGTTTTTCCTGGTCTGGAGTCTCTTCCTCGGCCTCGACCTGCGGTGGGCTCCACCTTAGGTTTTCCCGAGACACGACGAATTGAGTGTCTCCTGACTTTCCCCTGCAGTCAATAGCATTGTGCGTGTTTGACTTGCATTGGTTTCACCCTTTTCCCCGTCCTAGATTTTTTATTGTCGGACTTGATGGCTCTCCTGGTGGCGAGCTTCCCTTTTTGACCTTGGATTTTTCCCGGCAAACCCCCTTGGAAGTCACTTGACATGCTGCAAAGTGAGGGTTTTTTTAGCCCTTGTTTGCAGTCCCTCGTATTGTGAGAGGGTGTTACAAAATTTAACACCCCTTCTCCGACCCGGTCGTTGGTGTAGAGCTTGAAGTGCTCT
>JACEFZ010002973.1:0-2500 GCA_014155875.1 Cepaea nemoralis
TTAAATTTTTTTCATATAATCTGGCCATTTCATTAACGACTGATGAGAACACCATAGTCGGATAGAAAGAGCAATGAAGATATCATAAAAGAAGTCACAAAGAGAACTTGTTACTCGCATCATCATCATCATCATCATCATCATCATCATCATCATCATCATCATCATCATCATCATCATCATCATCATCATCATCATCATCATCATCATCATCATCATCATCATCATCATCATCATTATCATCATCATCATCATCATCATTATCATCATCATCATCAAATGCCCTGCCAGCTAGCATAGGCGTTCATGGCTCTCCACAGATCTCGGTCCTTGGTGTTATGGATCAACTCTACTGATTGTATTCCTCCATGCCAGCGTCTCAATCCATCCAGCATCATTCTCTTGGTCTGATCGGAAGAAAACAGTTGAAATTCTTTGGGTGTGTTATAAAAAGGGTAAAACAGCAGTATGTCATAAGATGGGAAAACTGGAGTAAGTTGTGACAACGGGAGAGTTGGAGAGGAGGATGGGCAAAGGGAGACAGGGGAACAAATGCTGGAAGTTTGCCATCATGACATGGAGAACATCGGTATCAGAAATCATTAACAGTACACGAAACAGGAGGTTGTGGAGAGACATAATCTCCCATGCCATACGGTATGGGCTATAAGCAGGTGATGAAACAGTGTCTGGAGAAGCGATATCTACGCCGAAGCCCTTACCTAATCATTGTAGCAAAACGCTAGCATGGTTGAACATATCACGATCACCAGCCATTCTATCTACATAATAAAAAAGAATGTAACAGTGTATTAAATAAAGCCAGGTACAGCTGTGTTTCCTTGTACCTATCCTCTTCCCACGAGAAATGTGTACTTTCTCTGTAATTGTCAGAACAACAAACAGCATTTGCCCCACGTTTTTCAGCTGAAAACCAGGACCCTACCTGGTATTTAAAAAAAAGAAAAAGAAACACATCTTGGTGCTCAGGAATAAAATATTCTTGTTGGTCTTGGAAACAGTGTGTTTGTCTGAACTGTAAGTACTGTTTCTTGTCATTAACACTTTTTTTGCATCTTCATACCAATGTTTGTTTATGGTGGTTTATTAGCAGATTCTTCTGACATTTCTTTGTACACATCAGTTTAAAGTGCATTGTAGAGGTGTCACACACGAGTAATGCAGAAAATAACTGTCCCATAGAGCTAACATTACAACAGCACTACGTAATATGAGTTAGAAAATCCATAATACTTGTATATAGCATAGGAAGCTAAATTAACAATCTTCTTTTCAATGCCCATACCGAACGGTGTTTGTTAACATGTCAACAGCCTTCTGTCTCGTGTATTGCCTATCATTTCTGATAGAGATGTTTCTAAATGCCATGACACCTAACTGTCTAGCATCGTCTCTCTTGGTATCCTCTTAAATCTGTTCTCCTCTAACTTTCCTGTTGTGACCACGTATACCAGCTTTCCCCTTATTGTGATATGCGCAAAGAATAATGAGGATTGTCCTTCTTCTGATGCGAGAGACAGTGTTTCTTGTGGGATCTTCATTGTTGATCTTTATTCATTCATTCAGTAGCATGTCCTTTGTAGAACCTCGCTCCCATAACAACCTTCCGAAAAACTTATCGATCATAAGCAAGATGTCCATCGTCCGATACACCCATCTGGAGATTATCTGCTATATCCTGCACCCATCTTCTCTTAGCCTTCCTCTTCCCTCTTCCCGGCATACACCTATCCATTATTATAGTTGATCTTTCGATTCGGGTACCTGTGCATGATTCCCAGGTCTCGAGAGTCTATGTGGGAGCTCCTCGTAGAGGCCACAACGTCTAACGAGGTGAACTATTTATAACTGACCCTCCTCCGCTCTTCTCTCATGGTGACTAACGATATTTAAAAAACAAATGTTGTGTTATAAAGGATGTTGTTGAGGTATGTAACATTATAAGATGTTTGTCCTTGCTATAGTCATGTGCTTTTATTAGCTGTCTTATTTTTTAACTTCTATCAGTCCTATTATGGCTTTATAGATGAATAATCAGACAAATCTGGTCCCGGTTGATGTAGGCACTATGTTGTCGACTGTTGTTAAAGTGGTATCTCTTAAATTTCGAATTTCCTAATGCAAGTCTCTGTGTGATTGTCTAGATACGTAATTGCTCTACAGTCGCATGTGTAAATATAAATAAATCATCATCATCATCATCATCATCATCATCATCATCATCATCATCATCATCATCATCATCATCATCATCATCATCATCATCATCATCATCATCATCATCATCATCCTCATCTTCATCCTCATCCTCATCCTCATCCTCATCCTCATCATCAACATATTCATCCTCATCATCATCATCATCATCATCATCATCATCATCATCATCATCATCATCATCATCATCATCATCATCATCATCATCATCATCATCATCATCATTATCATCATCATCATCATCATCATCATCATCATCATC
>JACEFZ010002973.1:7500-129452 GCA_014155875.1 Cepaea nemoralis
AGACATTACGACCGAGATTGACCACTCTGTTTTATAGATAAAAGTATACGTATTCTGACACTGAACTGTCTAGAATTGAGTAGTTTTTCCATAATCACAGCGAATGCATCCTGATTAGATGAGACTCGGGCTCAAACTGGATTGGACGTAGTGTGCGCTGAGCTTATTATGATTGCTAAAATGAGAGTGGAACGAATACTATCATTCGTTTTTGCTGATTAGCTATAGTAAAACGAGGAAACTGAAGATTGAGCAGCTTAACAACTATAAGTATCTGACACTTGTTAAAACACAGAGAAATTCGCACCGTTACGCGAGGTATCTTGTATCCACGCTCTAGTAGACATCAAAAGACAATACTTGTCCTGAACGATCACTTGTCCTCAACTAGCAAAAAAAGCATAGTCAACCAACACAACACTGTATCGTGGACTAAATAATTAACTAACTAACTAACTAACTAACTAACTAACTAACTAACTAACTAACTAACTAACTAACTAACTAACTGACTGACTGACTGACTGACTGACTGACTAACTAACTAACTAACTGACTGACTGACTGACTGACTGACTGACTAACTATCTGACTGACTGACTGACTGACTGACTGCTAACTAACTAACTAACTAACTAACTAACTAACTAACTAACTAACTGACTGACTGACTGACTGACTAACTAACTAACTAACTAACAAAACTGACTGACTGAGTGACTGACTGACTGACTGACTAACTAACTGAGTAACTAACTATCTGACTGACTGACTGACTGCTAACTAACTAACTAAAAACTAACTAACTAACTAACTAACTAACTAACTAACTAACTAACTAATACGAGGGGAAGTCAATAAGTAAGCCATAAATGGCTGTAGAAAAATAACTAAATATAATAACAACTTGAAACCAATTAATTTTTATACATACATTGTCCCTATATTTCTCAACATAATTTCCACCAACATTGAAGCATTATCCCATCGTTTTATTAGTCCTCCCAAACTGGCTGCATGGAACTGCATACTCAGTTGTCTAAACTACGTTTTCACTTCACATTCAACTTAGGCGTCATTCGCGAAATGTCGCCCGCCACGTGGGTTTTCAGTGTATATGCTGACAAATGTTTGTCCCGTAAAGCGGTGCATAGCTGGGCAGAAAAAGTTACAAGTGCTAGTCAATAATTAAGTCACACAGTTCTGTGGTATGGCAGGTAAATAAAAAAGCACGCAGTTCCATGCAGCGAGTTTGGGAGAACTTATAAAACGATGGGATAAGTGCACCAATATTGGTGGAAATTATGTTAAGAAATAAAGGGACAATGTATGTATAAAAATAAACTGGTTTCAAGTTGATATCACATTTAGTTATTTTTATACAGCCATTTGTGGCTTACTTATTAACTTACCCTCGTAACTAACTAACTAACTAACTAAATAACTGACTGACTGACTGACTGATTGACTGACTGACTGACTGACTGACTGACTTGCTGGCTGGCTGGCTGACTGACTAGGCTCCAACGGCTGAAGTTCATTTGGAATACCATATCAGTATCCTTGTATGGAAAATAGCAATGGCAAGTAACAGGAAATAGACAATTATAAACAATATTAGCGAGGATGCACATCATGTTTCAGCCAAAGTATCATTCATGTTTTCCACATAACATGATATATACCTGCAATATGCACTTGAAAAGATGCAGCGAAATATGCCAGGCAAAAAATCCTGCAATATTTTATTTATGGCATCAGTGTTTACATTACAAACAATCCTAACAGTGTCAATATACAAAGAAAAAGACTATTATGAGATAATATCTAGTGTCCTTACAGCTTCCTAGAATTGACTCTTTTGTTGCCACATCTTGGAGGGAAATGCGCTAGACTTGATCTCGATGACGTCATAGTTTATATGGCCTTGGTTTAAATGTAAGCCTAATGATTGGTCGAGTACCCGGCCAAGACATTGCCGCTTAAATTAGCAAGGGTTAGTATACACTTGTAGACTGGAACGTTCGAAAGACAGGTCGCCTCCCGCTTGGGAGGGCGATTAGCCCAAACAAACTCTCTGGGGCCAAGGTATGTTTGTAATTCATAATGAATGTGTAACCATGTCTTTTGATAAGGTACGTGTATCATTGTGTTTAAAATATGAATTGTGAGACAGTTAGATCAACAATTCATGTGAAAAGATAGCCTGAACGACTGCTTCCTACTGAGCGGACATGTTTACTTAACTGCCGATTTTCCTATGCTTACAGTTTTCATTCCTATGTGCAACTTACTATATGCATTGTGAAGCTATCTCACTATCAATGCATATCAATCTGCAAATGTTCTATGTGCTGTGGAGTATTAGCTCTAAGTGCATTTCATGAAACGTTTCTCTATGCGGAAAAATAGCACTATTAACGCATCTTATGGACACAAGTTCATGTAGCAATAATAGTTCTGCTAACCTGTAAATTGAGCTATCGTGCCTTTACGGTACTTCTTCTTGGTTACATCTTAGTAACCAACAACATGTGTGATGGACATGTAATCGTTTCACAAATATGCAAGAGAAATACCATGTTTGATGAGTATAATCTCACGAATAAGGGGAAAAAACGCACGATGTATATATATATATATATTCAAATGTTTTGTAGGACGTGCCTCCCGTCTGCATTGCATCATGTTGTCGGTGCCTGAGCAAATATTTATATTCAGAAATTTGCCAACAACGTTAAGAATTCTTACCATGCTGCAATAGTTAATTCCCAGTCAGGACACTTCTTATGTTAGCAGCAATTGGTGAGTTTATAAACGGCGTTAATTTAACCCGGATGCTTCTATAGGCAGGTGGAAAGAGGACCATCTGTTCTGGTCTTATGATGATGAGTGGGAAGGAATATCCCAAGAATGGCCCTGCATTATTATTATTATTATTATTATTATTATTATTATTATTATTTATATTATTATTATTATTATTATTATTATTATTATCATTATATGAAGGATTCACATGTTTTATCTATTATGAGATTAATATATTCTATTCATGATTGTTACTTTCACTACCGGAGTATTCATTTTAATGTTACCCCAGAGGGGACATGATGATGATGATGATGATGATGATGATGATGATGATGATGATGATGATGATGATGATGATAATGATGATGACTAAGAAGCTTTGTGTACGGCTGTACCTTCAGAAGAGAATGTTGACTTGTATGGTCGTTGGCTTTTGGCCTAATGCTGATTACAGCTATGAAAAAGAGATGAGGAATTCTGGACATAGGGCCGATGTCTCAGAGATTCTTGTCATGCGATGATAGGTATAATATCAAGATGTTTGCAGAGTTAGGATGTCTTTAACTCATCAGAAAGTCACAGTAGCAATCTCGGAATAGAATGACAAGTGAGGAGATACCCTACTTACTTTTGGAGTTAGACAAACTCTATAATAGGAGACGAGGGATTGGTAAATGGAAATACCTTCCTTTCTCCTTCCCCCTTTGTGTTCTGTGATTAATGTTGTGTTAAGGATTACCACAGTATGATTTTGTATTAATGGTTTGGAATTTGTTTTTTTTTTGTCATTCCCAACTCTAGAGGGGCAGGTGGTGGTTAGGACGTTATCACCGAACAGGATGCTGGGTAAAAAGTCTGTTTTTTAGTGGTACATAAAAGAAGGACTTATACAGTCTGGACCTAAAAAAGGAAACATGTTAATTGCCGCATTAATATGCTGGCTCAGCTAGCGAAAGACGCATACGAAGTGTGATAACAAATGGTGTTGATAATTTCCAACTTATGTCGGGATCCTTCAGGATGGCTTTCCCTATTATAATGTCTACCAACACAAATGGATGTACCACGTACACAGATACTAGAGTATTACCCACTGAGCATTTTGGAAGGTTCCGTCTGACTCAATATCAACTAGCATGTGTAGGAAACTAAGGGAAATTTCTGGTTAATCAAACATATTTCTGTATGGATCTTCCGCCTGCTATTTATCCTTGTTTGAAGCAAACCAGTTTATCAAACATACTTCAGTATGGATCTTCCGACTGCTATTTATCCCTGTTTGAACAAGACCTACAGCAGAATGAGCCCTCCAACTGCCTGTTGGATTCTCAGTTTCCTTCGCAAGAAATCTTACCCTTCGACACAAGTCATGTGCAGGCAAGTTCAACACCAGGTCTTAGAAATGAACACATTGGTAAGACACCATGAAAGAGACAAGATGAGTCACTATTTACACACATGCGGCAGAAGGAATCCTCCGACTGTCTTGTGTCTCCCAGTTTGTGTGCTGGAAATGTTCTTCTTCTGTTCCAAGCCTGTGCAGACCAGTCTGGACATAGTCCCAGATAATACCAATGAGAGACTCTCAGCATTGTGTGTTCCTACACTGGAATGGAGATATCAAAGGATGGCCCGTTGCTGGTACCAGCTCTGCCTGATTGCATTATCAACACGTTTGGGATGGCATATCAACCTGAGATCGGGTGTGTGTAAAAGCCTTGTGGGAAAGAACTGTGATTCTGATGAATAAGCGGAGATGCTGGACGATCGTCAACTTTTTCATTGTAGTAGATGATGTATGGAAATAAATACATTCTGCCCAGTCTGAAGAGGAACTCCTGAAAGTTTGACTGACCTAGGCCTCAGCTTCACTAGGACAAAGATCCCATTAGCACAAGAGTGTCATTGATTAGTTTCCTGGATAATAGGGATTATGATGTCCTCTGGAGCAAATTTACAGTGGATATTAGACGGGTGGGACACAACTGAATGAATTTATTTCGGTCCCTGGATAATGGGGACATTATCTGCTTGGCACTGGAGATAAATAACTATCACCAGAAGAGAACAAGAGAAAGATGAAATTGGATTGATTAATTAGTCTAGTTCTTGTGTTTTAAATTTGGAGTATTGTTTTGGTATTAAGTGTATTTATGATGGGGATACATTGGATTATCAAAATCTAATGTGCTTATGATGTCACATGTGAACAAGTTTGTCCCAAGGTTGATGTTTACGTCAGTTGCTATATGTTGTAAACAATCAATGTTCTCTGACACTATCAATCAATCATGTGCCATGCCGGAAAGCGTGGGCTGTCATGACTCGCCATTTCACTCGATCACCAGCGTCGTGGATCAGCTCAGTGTTCCTGTCTCGTCTATGCCATGTGGCCAAGCCATGCAGGTATTTTCCTCTCAGTCTTCCTCTTGGTCTGTTCCCTTCTATCTTGCCAGTTGTCACTGTTAGTTAGTTAGTCGACAGATCATCCTCATTGCACATCGAACCATTAGTTAGTTAGTTAGTCGACAGATCATCCTCGTTGCACATCGAACCATTCAGTCCATAAGTGCTCGGATCCCCTCCTCAGCAAATCCCGCAGCGTGTAGCGGCTAAAGACGCCAATTCTGTGATGGTTTATCAATCTTCTTTGGCTTCCTGCGTAGTGTTCTTGTTTGGCCACCCCTCTTTTAATTTGCTGCTCCTGCAGTCTGGCCATTATTGTAGATTCACAGTCATCACTTGGTTCTCGCAAATGTCTCACTTCTCGTAGAGCATTCAGAATGTCAGCCTGGTCCATGGCGCGTCCGCCCTCCACAGTAGCCTCACCTGCGAGCTTGTCAGCCCGCTCATTTCCTTGTACTCCCGCATGACCTGGCACGAAGATGAAACTAATCTTTGCCAGCCGAGACCGCTTCAGAGGCAGCAGCCATTCTCTTCGGATCGACCCCTCCTCTATCCTCTTGATCATGTTCATTGAGTCGCTAAGGAAACAAGCCCTAGTGAATGTCTGTGTCTCGAGCCATGTTATTGCTTTACTTACTGCCATGACTTCCATGGTCAGGCTACTTGTGGTTTCAGTGAAAGCACCAGAGTCCTCCTTCACAATTCTCCCTCCGGCCCGAGCTGTAAAGGCCCATGAGCTTCTCACATGTCGGACGACCGACCCATCTGTGTAGATGACCGCGTCACCGTCTAGCGAATTCTCGAAAATCAACGCTTGTACTTCAGCCTCAACAGCAGCCGGATTTTCTTGTCTGCATTTTCTATCTAGTTGGATGCAAACTGAAAAGGATGTGCAGAAGTCTGTTGGCACTTGCACCCACTCCTCGCCAGGTTCTAAGTCCTCAAGTGAACACACCTGTTGAAGAATGTCTTCGGCTTGACCCATCCACGACCGTCCTCTTTTTAACCTGCTGCCCTTCACCTTCCTAATTTCACTATGCAGTGGATGTTGTGTGTTTGCGTTAATTCTGAGGTAGGCGCGTGCCCTGCAAACTTGTATTCTCTCTTCAATGGTTGGAAAATCAAGAAGGTAGCGCATCGCCCTGCATGCTGTATCTCTTGTACATCCAAGAATAATGCGCATAGCTTCATTCTGTATCCTTTCCATCCTTTCTATCTGCTTATGGCTGAGAGTCAGGATTGCCATTGCATACTCCAAAACAGACATGACCAGCCCCTCGTACAGAAGACATAGATGGCGCTGCTCACAGTTTGCTGCCGCCATCACCCGCATCGCTGCCAAACCCCGCTTGGCCTTTGTTATCACCTGGTCTATGTGCACATTATAAGCAAGGCTTCGATCAAACCGTATCCCCAGGTAATTCATTGCCTGCGTTCTTTCCACCGTCTCTGAACACAGCATTACAGTTGGTGTTGGATTGTTGACAATATGATTATTCAACGAGAACCAAGTCACTGTTGCCTTTGTTGGGTTGACCATTGCCCCAGCTTCATCACACCAAGTACTTATGCGATTGAGTTCGGTTTGTAGTTCCACAGCAACCTCCTCTCTATCCTTACCCTGACGATACACTAAAACATCATCGGCATACGACAATGTCCTGCCAGGTCCAGTGATCTGCTCACTGGTGATTCTCACTGTGTAGGCGTTGAACAGTACCGGAGATAATGGTGATCCCTGTGGTAGGCCAGGATATATTGTTGTTGGTTCCGAAGTCCAACTGCCACATCTAAAAACTACTTTCCGTTGGTAGAGGGCTGCAGCGATCCAACTAAGGAGGAATGGACTTACGTTTAGTTCAAGAAGCTGAAACATTAAAAAATCCAGTGGTACTCTGTTGTATGCGTCCTCAAGATCAATCGCTGCAGCAACGGTTTCAGTGCCTGAGTGGAAACCTTCATAGACATCATGGGCAAAGACTGCTGCATTGGTCCAGGTTTCTCTTTTTGGACGGTACCCACCCAGGGTAGGTGGGAAAACACCTTGCCTCTCTAGTTGGCTTGATATTTTCCTGGCAATTACCTTCTCCAGCAGCTTGCCTATTGTATTCTGCATGGTTATAATTCGATATCCCTGAATTTTTTTGTGGTCTTTGTCAGGCTTCGGCAAGGGAATCAGATAGCTGTGTAACCATTCCTCCTTGATGCTAGCACTCCCTATACTGTTGTTGTACATGTCTGCTAGTTTCTCTAGCTCATTGTCGGTACACCTATTTATGTCGTCGTATCTTATGCCATCAGGACCTGGAGCACTGTTATTTGATCGTCGAAGCACAGCCTTGATTTCTTTCACTGTCACTGTGTCTTCCTCCGAAGTGTTCTGGGCCTTGCATCTGTCTGAGGTGACCTCCTTGGCCAGATTTCGGCCTCCCATGTCTGTCTGGTTGCCCTGCTCAAGGTAGCGTTCAAAGAGGGCTTTGCCCTTGTCCTCGTCAGTCCTCTGCCAGGTGAGGTCAGCACCTTGGAAGTCTGAAATGCTCTTATTCTTGACTACACCACTCATGCTTTTATGTAGTCGCCAGAACAATTTCAGTGACTTGTCTGTGCTTACTCTTTGACACACCTCTGCCCATTTTTCGCTTTTAACCACCTTGACCAGTTTTTTGAAATAGCTTACTTTTGTGTGCATCTCTCTTTCTAAGTGCAAGCAGGGACTAGGATGACCAGCTCTGTTCTTCTTGGCATTTTGCCATCTCCTTACAGCACTACGCTTATCCACCCAAGCCTTCTCCACCTCGAAACTCCACCACGGTGGCTGCTCCCAGCTTTTTTTCCTGCCCTGAAACGTTCTGCGCTTGTCACGTCTTATTTTACTCACCACATCTTGCCCTGTACTGTCATACTGGAACGTCTTTACCTTTAGCTTGTGCTGCCTGGTTCTGCCTTTCTCCACCAATATGCTGCAAGGGTGGTGGTCGCTGCCATGGTGTCCTAGGACACCCCATCTACACACTGTAGTGAGTGAAGGTGAAACTAGCGCCAGATCAATAGCACTGTCCTCATCGCCTGGACGGCTTGCTGTCCTGGTGACACAGCCACTGTTGATACAAACCAGGTCGATGGTTTCCAGTGCAGTCTCTAGCTCCTCCCCTTGTGTATTGGAGGAAGTGTTTCCCCATGATCTGCCTTTAGCGTTGAAGTCACCACAGAAAATAACATTTCTCTCGTGGCCTAATATGCCACTTAAGCACTGCCACTTCTGGGCGTCCATACTCGCATTGCGGGCATAAACATTAACCAACACGAATGGTATACTGGAATGAACTCTCAACGCCTGTATTTGTATATCGTCACTGTCCCAACTGGACATGTCTAGCTCTGACGCCACCATGCTGTCGCGAACGAGAATCGCCGTTCCCAGATGTCGTCTGTTGTAGAAACATTTGAAGCCGGCAATTCGGAGTAGCTGATCGCCCAGTCTCGTCTCCTGGAGTGCTACAATGTCGTTCCTGTAAACTAGGGTTTCTAAAATAGAGCCCCGTTGTTTTACACTGGCACAGTTCCAATATAGAATACGGATGTTCCTGAGTCCTAGACGGTGACACTTGAGTCTAAAACGTCTCAAACCACCGCGCTTACCTTGCTTCTTTGTCCCTGCGCGGCTACCACGCCGCTTCGTTATGTTGACTGCTGACCGCTCGGAAAAAACACGTTCTTCCGCCATGTTGAAAAAACGTAAACACAGACTGCTGAGAACCACACACGCTGCTGAAAATTCACTCAAGGATGGCTTCGCTCGATGCACGAACTCCGTAGCACCCGCGCAGATCTTGAGTAGAAACTCCTGGTTTTACATCCTGGCACACCAATTACACGCAAGAGATGAATAAATCCATCCCCTACGCGAAAAAGTTAACGAACACAAAACAACACGACCGTCAGTCGCCATCTTGAAACCGGAAGTCACATCGAACCATTCAGTCCATAAGTGCTCGGATCCCCTCCTCAGCAAATCCCGCAGCGTGTAGCGGCTCACGACACCAGTTCTGTGTTGGTTAATCAATCTTCTTTGGCTTCCTGCGTAGTGTTCTTGTTTGGCAACACCTCTTTTAATTTGCAGTTCTCGCAGTCTGACCATGGTTGTAGATTCACAGTCATCGCTTGGTTCTCGCAACAGTCTTACTTCTCGTAGAGCATTCAGAATGTCAGCCTGGTCCATAGCGCGTCCGCCCTCTACAGTAGCCTTACCTACGAGCTTCTCAGCACGCTCATTTCCTTGTACTCCCGCATGCCCTGGCACGAAGATGAAACTAATCTTTGCCAGCCGAGACCGCTCCAGAGACAGTAACCACTCTCTTCGGATCCACCCCATCTCTATCCTCTTGAGCATACTCATTGAGTCGCTAAGGAAACATGCCCTAGTGAATGTCTGTGTCTCGAGCCATGTTATTGCTTTACTTACTGCCATGACTTCCATAGTCTGGCTACTTGTGGTCTCAGCAAAAGCACCAGAGTCCTCCTTCACAATTCTCCCTCCGGCCTGCGCCGTAAAAGCCCATGAGCTTCTCACATGTCGGACGACCGACCCATCTGTGTATATGACAGCATCACCGTCTAACGAATTCTCGAAAATCAAAGCTTGTACTTCCGCCTCCACAGCAGCCGGATTTTCTTGTCTGCATTTTCTGTCTAGTTGGATGCAGACTGAAAGAGACGTACAGAAATCTGTTGGCACTTGTACCCACTCCTCGCCAGGTTCTAAGTCCTCAAGTGAACATACCTGTTGAAGAATGTCCTCGGCTTGACCCATCCACGACCTTCCTCTTTTTAACCTACTGCCCTTCACCTTCCTAATTTCACTATGCAGAGGATGTTGTGTGTTTGCGTTAACTCTGAGGTAGGCACGTGCTCTGCAAATTTGTATTCTGTCTTCAATGGTTGGAAAATCAAGAAGGTAGCGCATCGCCCTGCATGCTGTATCTCTTGTACATCCAAGAATAATGCGCATGGCTTCGTTCTGTATCCTTTCCATCCTTTCTATCTGCTTACGGCTGAGAGTCAGGATAGCCATCACATACTGAAAAACAGACATGACCAGCTCTTCGTACAGAAGACATAGATGGCGCTGCTCACAGTTTGCTGCCGCCATCACCCGCATCGCAGCCAAACCCCGCTTGCCTTTGTTATCACCTGGTCTATGTGCTCGATATAAGCAAGGCTCGATCAAACGTATCCCAGGTAGTTCATTGCCTGCGTTCTTTCCACAGTCCTCTGAACACAGCTTTACAGTTGGTGGTGGAGGTGTTGACAATATTATTATTCAAAGAGAACCATGTCACTGTTGCCTTTCTTGGGTTGATCATTGCCCCAGCTTCTCCTTCTGCGTTTAAAGTTGTCACTAAGTTCTCCAATCCATTTCTTCTCATAACATGTCCAAAAAATGTCGACTGTCTACGTTTAATTTCTCTAATCAATTTACGATTTTTATTTGTCTCCTGTAGTACTTGGTCATTGGTTTTACTGTCTGTCCATGGTATTCTTTGCATTTTCCTCAGAAACCACATTGATGTTTTTCAGCTTGACTGCACATTGTCCAAGTTTCACATCCATACAAAAGAACAGGCTCTGTGTAACCCCTCAACACTCTTTCTCGTTTCAATTGACATCTTTTTATTGGTCAGAATGTTTCATCTTGCTAAAGGCTACTTTCGCCATGGCGATTCTTGTTCTAATCTCTTGACACTATATCAAATTCAGAAGGTGATCGAGTGGGAGGGGAGGCCTAAAAGGAATGAATGGTTTTTCCCCTTTATCTGTGGCAAATTTCCTTGATCACCTTGTCTTCTAGAAGTGAGTGAGAATGTAAATTCATCCCATCTGGGATCCCCTAGACAAACTTAGCAAATATTCTCATATATTAAATCCTACATCCCACAACTATTATGACACAAGAAAAACATCATTGTGGAACCCTGTTGGCAGAAATTGACAAACTCCAATGAAGCAGGAATACTTCTTATTCTTTTTCTTCTGCGTTCATCCGGAGTTTTTTCTGACGTTGTTGCGTTGTGCCTGTTTACAGCAGAGCTGCGTTCTTGCGCCGTTAGGCCGACATATCCGACTTCTGCGGGCATTTGTTGACTGGGTTGACCTTCCCGGGTGTTTCGTAGGACGTTTGACTCTCACTGTTTTGGTGTTATTCCCACACCCCGGCTGGCCCATTTAGAACAGCCGAAGACATCCCGGTAAGCCTTCAAGAGAAGGCGGGAGCAGACCATGGGCATTCCCCGCCATCCAAGGAGGCTTCCATAGGTGCAAGGCCGACATATAGCACTTTAGTACTGGGCTTACACAAGTAATCGTCACGTCCTGCACATGGCTGCTTAGCCTCACTTCCGTATACTGGGCCTTCCGTTCAGCATAGGCTGTTACTCCGGAAACCAGAAGAATGCTGTCTGCAGATGACATTCACACAGTGAGCTGTCGATTCGGACTTTAAACGTAATGGATTTGCTATCGAAGCAATATTCCATTTCTTGCCACTAGGACACTTTTTCCATCTTTGATGAACCCACACAGTAAGAAACAGGAATACAACATCTTCATGTATTACGCTGCTGGGTAAAAGTATACTTCGACATTCGACTTCATCGTTATCATCATGAGCCAGGTCAATAAGTATGGGCGTTCATGAACTGCATTCTTACATCACAAGTCTCGGACCAGGTCTATGTTTTGTCCCGTTTATGTGATGCGGCTAAGCCGTCGAGGTATAGGGTGTATTTTTATTGACTGTGGGGTTCTTGAAAATATTGCCGTTCCAAGTTTTATATTCACCCTCTGTGGAGTTTATGCAGCATAAAAGGTAAATACAAAACTTAGAACGGCAATATTTTCAAAAACCCCACAGTCATTGAAATTACACCCTAAATTTAATCAATCTGTCTTCCTTTTGCTCTTTTCCCATCAAGTTTGCAAGTCGTCAATAAGTTTTCAATTTCATTTCCTCTCACAACATGCCTAAAAATCTGTACTTTCAACATGTAATTTTCTAATCAAATTAATTTGTTTCTTGAAAGACTGCCTCATTCGTTTTTGAATTCGTCTGTAGTATTCTTTGCATTTCATTCAGAAACAACATTTCCCTGCCATTACATACATACATACATGTATATTTGATTTTTCAATTCGTCTGGTTTTTGTCCATGTTTCATGCGAATTTTATGTTACAGACACTCATTTTCTCACTGCAATGATCAGATTTTTGGGATGTGTTCCATATTGCAAAAGGCTACTTTTTTCATATTGATTCTTGTTCTAGTCTCTACCAGACATCTTCCGTCAGATGTCATAACAGTTGTGAGATAGTTATATCGATTCATTTGTTTAAGAATTGTGTCATTTACTTGGATGCTACATTATTGTGTTTCTTTCTTCTTGGAGACAGACTTCTTCTTCTTCTTCTTGTTCTTCTTGTTCTTCTTGTTCTTCTCTTCTTCTTCTTCTTCTTCTTCTTCTTCTTCTTCTTCTTCTTCTTCTTCTTCTTCTTCTTCTTCTTCTTCTTCTTCTTCTTCTTCTTCTTCTTCTTCTCTTCTCCTCCTCCTCCTCCTCCTCCTCCTGCTTCTTCTTCTTCTTCTTCTTCTTCTTCTTCTTCTTCTTCTTCTTCTTCTTCTTCTTCTTCTTCTTCTTCTTCTTCTTCTTCTTCTCTTCTTCTTCTTCTTCTTCTCCTCCTCCTCCTCCTCCTCCTCCTCCTCCTTCTTCTTCTTCTTCTTCTTCTTCTTCTTCTTCTTCTTCTTCTTCTTCTTCTTCTTCTTCTTCTTCTTCTCCTCCTCCTCCTCCTCCTCCTCCTCCTCCTCCTTCTTCTTCTTCTTCTTCTTCTTCTTCTTCTTCTTCTTCTTCTTCTTCTTCTTCTTCTTCTTCTTCTTCTTCTTCTTCTTCTTCGTTCATCCGGATTTTTTTTTTCGGACGTGACTGCGTTGTGCCTGTTTACAGCAAAGCTGTGTTCTTATGCCGTTAGGAGACACATCCGACTTTTGTTGGCATGTGTTGACGGTTGTGCCTTCCCGGGGTTGGAGATAGACTATACCTTCTGTTTTGTTACAATTTATTTCTAAACTTAGGTGCCCACTGTGTATAATAACAGCATCCACTAAATGATGTAGAGTCGGATCATTGTCTGCAGTTGTTTGTTCTGCAAATCTTATTATATTGATGGTGTGTCTTCCCAGTGCAATTTCTCACTAAGTAAGTAAAAGAAGTTCTACAGACATTGTACATCAGTGACTCACACCTTTCTTGGTCGACTAATATTGGAAAACTTCGGTATCACGTTTATAGCACATGTTGTTTTCAATATATGCTATGGTCAAGTCATTTGTAGATTTGCAGTTATTTGTATCATTTTGACATTCGTACTCTACCTAACGCCTGTGTGTATTCGTTGGAGCAAACATGTAGATCTTTACTTATATCTAATGCTCGATTAATGTTCTATGTAAATACACAACATATGTTATTCTTAAGTTCTACGAACACCTATTCGTCTGTCACTATTTCTGGTTGTACTGCCTTTAAAACCCATTGCATGATGATTGTTAACACATATTTCGGGTGTCTCAGTAAGCTAATTGTTAGATGTTGATCACATTGTGTGGCTCTTGATTACTTCAGAATAAATAAAAACATAAACGTAAATAGATCAGGAAGTATGCCTGCAAAAGCATATATTGTAATCAGCAGACTACCTGATCTTTTTAATATTCTTCTAAGGCACTTTCAGTAATGTTGTCTGGATTTGTGGTCTTGGCCCATTTCATATAGCTAAGAGTATTCGCAAATTCCATCTTCAAAATTGGTTGTCCTTCATTTTTATTGGGAATATCGAACTATTTCTTGCATGAATTGTTATAAAGGTCTTACACATACCGTGACCACGTATCTAAAATCGGATCCAAGGCCATTATGAATCGATCTTTGTTTTACAGGCAACCCTGTAATATTGGTACTTTTTTCTTAGTTCTGTCATAAATTCTTATGTGCATTATTTTCGCATTTTGAGTGTGTTGTGCTGTTTTCCGGTTTTCCTGAAGCCATTTCTCTGTTGCCGCTTTAAGTAATTTTCTACATTTATTTTAAACCCCTTTATTTTGTGATTAGTTATCATTTTTGTTACTTCCTGTTTTGTTTTCAGATTTCATATATATTCTATTTCCTATAGCCTATTATATTCACTTTAGAAATAATTGTTTCTGCCACCTGTCTGACGGAGTTCTAAAATATTTCCCATTGGCCGTTAATATCTTGAAGTATGATTTTTAGGTTAAACAATGTATCATATCTATTTATGTTTTGTATTCTATGTTGAATGGATTTTTTTTTAATCTCCTTATCATTCTTTAGTGCACACATATCTAATGTATTGTTGATGTTAGTTTGTCATTCTTTAAGTGTGCATGTATCTTTCCTTTAACTATTTTATAATCGCTGTAGCAGTCTGCATTTGATGCAGTCGTTGCAACTTTTAAAACATGTGAGAATCTTCTGTCCACTGGGATGCGTTCAGGCTGGTTCTGAATTATAATCAAGACTCCGCCGCGTTTATAATCTTCATGAATGTTGATGCGTACTCTTTAGTTTGTGTCCGAGATTTTTCACTTCTGTAAGGAATAATCCAGGTTATTACAAACATTAAAATATATTATTTCTCTGCCGTCTGCTGTATTAGCATACACTTGAATGATGTTGACACCAAACGCGGTAAATTTAAATTTAAAAGTAATAAGTAATATTCTCGCTGCCCACTATCCTTTTATAGACATTGATTTTTCCAGGTCTCTTTAATGGTTTTCTCCCCCATCACATGTAATTACATAGTTCAAAACAATGTTTTCCCGTAGCAAATTTGAATAACGAAGACACAAACATTAGACTGCATGATTTTTGCCTGACATATTTCGCAGCATCTCGTCATAATTCAAAGTCTAGGTAGACAATTCAGATTATTGTGTGAATATGTATGGTGTATATTTCAACATGAAGGATTTATCTTATTACTTTAACTTATGTTGTATTATTTCTGCAGTAGGTAGCTGACGAAATGCAGAGAAATATGCCAGATAATAAATCGTGCAGTCTGTTGTTTCTGTCTTCGTTATTCAAATATTATAGTTGTCAGCCATTCCTGTAGCTGTCTATATGGTGATGGAAAGTCTAGACAGGACCATGAGAAAGATGTTATTACATGTCGAGTCATACATTCAGCAGTAATAGCAGAATATACTATCATCATCATCATCATCATCATCAAGTCTTACCGATTGGCTTAGGAGATCATGTTTCTCCACAAATTGCGATTTCCGATGGCATAGATCAGTTCATGTGTTGACTCCCTTTCGTGCCATGACACAAGACTGCCAAGAAGTTTCTTTCACTGTCTTCCTCTATCTCTCCACAAATCTTTCTGGGTGCCGAAACATGTTCCAGTTATTGTCTTATCATAATGTGGCCAAACTGATGGCCACTTCTTTCTGATGTTTGTGATAAGTTGTCTTTGCATATTAGCCTCCCTCAAACCGTCTAGATTGCTCATTTTGGCTGCGCAATGAAACCTCCTAGGCTTCTAGTGTCTACTAATCGTGCAGGATTCGCAGCCGCCAAGACTGATTCTATGTAACATGTAAGAATTCTATTTTCAACTTCCAATGATAAGGACGTAATGCAAATACTATTCTTCATTTGATAGAATGTAATATATGCTCGCCCTATTCTGTACTTTATCTCTGCGCTGCATCTTCCTTCTGATGTTATCCATGTGCATGGATATCTGAGTTTCTGCACTTGCCTCAACATAACATCATTTACTTGAATTGTACGTTTAGGCACAATCTGTTTCTTTAATATCACAATGATTTATGTCTCCTTATTATTCAAGCTAAGGTCCACTTTTTAACCTTCTTTAGCTACTGTATCTATCATTTCCTGTAGTTCCTTTTGACTTGTTGCCATCAATACGGTGTCATCAGCATAGCGTAAATTATTTATATTATTTCCATCAACCCGGATCCCTGGCATATTTTCTATAGATCTCATTATATGTTTACTGTACAATGAGAACAAACCAGGTGACATTATACAACCTTGTCAAAAGATCTTCTTTATACACTGAAATGTCACTAAACGGTTATTAATTCTTAAGGTTGTTGTTTGTTGCCAATATATGTTCTTTATTATTTGCAGATCGTTGCCGTCAATATTTAGTTGCTCTAGTGGTTTGATTACTGCCTCAAGTTTCACATTGTTAAATGCTTTTATGTAGTCTATGAAGCATAGGTACATATCTGTTTTTATTTCTGTAGCACTTTCTGATAGTCTCTCTAGAAAATATATAGCATTGTTTGTGTCCTTTTCTTCTACAAAATCAACACTGCTGATCACTAATTTCTTATTTAATCTTGTTCTTCTCATTATTATTATTTTCAGTAACACATTGGTAATATTACTCATTAGACTTTATGTGCGATGCTTTACGCATTCTAAAGCGCTTGGTTTCTTTGGCAGAGCTACAAAGATGGATTGTAATAGATCACTAGGAATCTACACACTCGTGTAGATGTTATTTAGAAATGTTGTCAATATTTGGATTGCTAATCTAATATATAATTCTTATAATGCGGATCACGTCGCGTTGGTCTCTTGCGAAGGGTATGTGAGCAGGTCGTTCAGAAAGCAATGGCAAACTACTGAACGTAAAACTTGCTAAGACATCAACAGCAGCTGAAAAATGCTGGTGTTGACTGCAATGTCCGTAAGGATATGCGAATAAAAAATCTCATAGTGCTTTAATTTTCTCTAAGTTAATGTTGCCTCAACCGGATGCCTTGATGCGATGTAGTGCATCTTCAACTTCTGCTGCAAGTATTGGCGGACCCTCGCCATTGTTTTGAATATGCACATCCGGTCTCCTATCACCATGCAGCTTTTCCAGATATTTTGTCAATGATTTGACTATACCATCATGTCACATTAATATTGCATCGTTCCTTGATTTTAAAAATCAAGTGGTAATTCATAATTTCCTACTTGAGAATGTATTTATTTGTTGATACATGGAATGTGAGTCTTTTCCATAATTTGTTCCAATCTCCATGCATTGTTGATTAGCCAGACTTCTTTAGCCTTTTGCATTTGTTTACTATTTCTTTATGTAGTTTCTTATATTCTTCTTTACCGTGCTTTTTCTCTTTTCTTTCATGCAAAATTCCACCTGTCATTAATATTTTCGTTTGGCTATCTATGCCCAAGTGAAATTATTTATTTTTATGTCTGATGGATTGATTCCGGCACCATGTGCCATTGTTCACTAATTACCTTTATTATCTTCATGGCATTCTATCTGTTCTGTGCAGTAACATTGTACTTTTCTTTAATTTTCTTGCCTGTTTTAAGTTGCTACATCTTTACTTGGTGTTCTTTGGGGTTTTCTTTACAGGTTTTAAATCAACCTCATCTTTCCTATTAACTGGCACATGGTCGCTGTGTCCATCAACTCCTGGCCTACCTTTGCCACCTCCTAAACTGCTTCTGTGATCTCTTTAGAGGTCCACTCCCCATCCTACACCCGGTGGATGCGCCTAGCAGTAGGACAGGCTCATAACCCAGGTATATGATATATTTATTTCCAATCCAAGGAGTCAGTCAATTCCTTTAACTTTGCCCTGATGCCAAATAATGTATAAGCATTATCAGCGCGCTTTTCTTAATCGATTATTGTCTTCACAGACTGTGTTGGTGATGGAGGAATTTGACGATAGCTATTGTTTCTTTCTGTCTGCTCGTGCAGGACACTTTACAAGCTGCTTGTTTATTACTTCCTCGTCCTGGTAGTTGCAGGGCCTGCAGAATGGCGCATGGTCTGTAGTCACTCTATGTAAGTATTGGCTCCTAATGCTGCCCCTAGTGTTAGGGTTAGGCTTCCGATGCACATGCGTAAAGGGTTGTGAATGTCACCTATCGACTCTATCCATTGCTACATTTTCAGATTCATATATATATATGTGTGTGTGTGTGTGTGTGTGTGTGTGTGTGTGTGTGTCTGTGTCGGTGTGTTTGTTTGTGTACGTCGTTGCTGTTCATGTGTGTATGGTGTGTGTGTGTATGTGTCAGAGGGAATGTGGGTGATGGTGGGCACGTGGATATAAAACGGCGTTGATGTATTTGTTACGTGAGTGCGTGGATATTTGTGCTATGCCCACCTGCCGATATCTTACCTCAAATCATAGGTTAGCATTTTTTGTAGGCATTTTGGAAACCCGCTTACCAAACACCTGCGGTACTATTAGCGTTTCTACCTTAAATATGCCGCAAAAATTCAATTTTGTGTGGGCTGTATCTGGACTGCAAACTGTGCAATCTCTAAAGAAACAGCATACTGGCATGAAGGAAACATTAATTTATTACTCAAAGTGAGAAGACAGTAAAGTTTATGACAACATCAACACAATATAAAAATACAATTAGATAAAACAATCTAGAAGGTAGAAGTGCTACGATGCGATTTGAGCAGCGAATGGTTTGAGGTGAAAGCTTTCATCGTGATGTTTCAAAGAGGCGAATATTTGTTC
Source organism: Cepaea nemoralis (assembly GCA_014155875.1). Lineage (NCBI taxonomy): Eukaryota > Metazoa > Mollusca > Gastropoda > Stylommatophora > Helicidae > Cepaea > Cepaea nemoralis. The sequence goes on from JACEFZ010002973.1 coordinate 26,340, forward strand.
TGGTTTTCATTGATGGAGTTCACTTCTCGGCGTATGTGGCCTCTGTTTCCGCCGGTGCTTCGTGTGTCAATACGGAACGCCCACAACCAAAAGAGGGTGCTTCCAATGGATCGTAATGAATGTTTTCAATGATATCAAAGATGTTCATGTGCTTGGCTTCGTATTTTCCTAGAAAGTATTATATGCTGGCATACGCCTTCAGCTTTCTCTGTTATCTGTCATTGTAGATGGATGGACATGCGTGTCATTCTTTCAGTATTGGTTTTACATTATGTAACATAATTACAATCTAGGAAGAAATATTGGAAGATAAGAAAAAGACCTTCAACTTCCGAGGAGTTAATTTTGTGGTGTTTTAGCGCTTCTGAATTATGTATGTGCCTACAGCTAGGATTTCCTTCCCAGCGAGCTAATAACTCAAAGATTATCATACTGTTCTGAAATAACAGAAAAAATAAATCTCAACGAAATATTAATGGAATGTGAGATGACGTGTAATAGGATTGATTTAGAAATGCACAGCCAAAGAACCGAGATTATAGAACAATGGGAGTGATCTATACTTTGGGCAAGTTGCCTACGCAAATGACTACTTAGAAAAATAGAATAATTAGTGTTGAAATCTCATTAACTCTTAAAGGTCATGGGATGTCCTCATGTTTGATGGGGGAACTTTCTCTGTACTCACTGATATTCACTTAGTTGCTTGCTTGCGTTCGCTGGCTGTGACCTCCAGCGTGAAGTCCTGTATGTCAGATGAAGATATCTTGTTGTCCAACATCAGTGTGATGTCATACCGGACCTGAGGTTTGCGTGAGTATCCGTTGTCCCATGTCTGGCTTATTGGTGTGCAGACTGGTGGTTCTCAGCCGTGCAGGCGGATATTCTCCGACTTCGGAAGAATCAGCGATACTACTACGTTAGCCAGGACCCCGAAGGGACCTGTTGCCCAAGACGCACGACTAGGACGTGCTAGTACAGTGGTTCTCAACCGGTGGGGAATCCCCACCCCCCAGCTGAAAATTTTAGGGTTTCCGGGGGGGGGGGGGGGGGAATCAAGATTATTTCAAGATCGCGTTAATACAAGAACCGATTACTTGATATTGTTTGTCACTTCATACTGTACGGTTCTGTACGTCTCACCCTTCTAAAATTCAACTTATAAAGTAAGTAGACTCACATATTATGTTTTATATGGATGTCTAGACTTATTTTAGTATGTGGTATTAAATTTTGCTTCCATTATTACGTATACTGTCTAGGAGCGGGGGCGGGATTTTTAGGTAGGAAATACGAAAGGGGGGAGAGGGGATGACGTTCTGAAAATATGGTGAAGGGAGGCACGGGCCAAAAAAGGTTGAGAACCACTGTGCTAGTAGGTCTTAGCCAGTATAAAACTTGGTCTTGGTGCCTTGGAAACACCTCTGCGTCCCGTTCACTTAGTTTGCAAGTTTAAAGTTACACATTTCCGCAAGCTTTACCGGTATCCATCATCATCATCCAGTTCCACTTTTGCCGTCAAGCGCCGTTGAGGAAGAGTAGTTGTTATTTCAGGGCCCGGTGGCACGCATTGGATAGTGTCATTCCATGCTTTGATGTCTTTGTTGTCGTCAATCAATTTTCTTCTCGGACATCCTCTTGTTATCGTATCAAATATTCTTTGATGTAGCGCCAGTGCTGGTAGTTGATAGTGTTGCATTCTAACGAGATGGCTGAACCATTTGATCTTCTGCCATTCAATATATATATGGCACAAGGTGTTGATCCCACTGTCTACCCGATAATATCATTTCGTATTCGGTCTCGGATAGTTAAGTTGGTAGCTCTCCTCAATCTCGCAAATTTTGATGTTCTTAAGTATGATTGAGATATTGTCCAAGTTTGACATTGGGAGCTTAGGGTTGGTGTGAATATTTATTATCTGTAGTTTTTGATGTTTCAGTATGGGTGATAGGTGATGTATAAATGCACTTGCATTTTTTTACATCTGATTTCAATGTCTCTGAGTAGTTTGTCATCCTCTGCGATTATATTTCCTAGATATCTAAATTCTTTAACTTGTGTAAGAGGTGTACTATTTATCAGTATATTTAGTAGTCCTTGAGATCTGCTGACCTGCATTACTTCAGTTGTCGTTGTATTTATATATTTGTGTTGTTTCTGCTGCATATTTAACTCATCATATGCATACGCGTTTACCGTCCGCCTTCATCGATTTAAACCAGGCACTGATCGTCTGCAAATAAAAGCTCATTTATTGAAGATGGATCTGTTGTTTCATCTAAAGTAAAAAGTTCGACATTTTCTAAATCGGTTCTGTCAAGGCTTGCTTATTTTGGATATTCTGTCAATGTAGATATTAAATAGCAGGGAGATGACACACATCCCTGTCTCATTCCTGTATTGACTGTGAACATATGTGATATACCTTCTTCTGTTCTTACTGCACTTTGGCTCAATTGGTACATGGCTATGATGTTTTCTTGTAATTGTCCTTGTTTTCCGTAGTCTTCAAAAATGGTCTATAATTTATATCTATCTACTTTGTCGAAATCCCCTCGAAATATATACGGTCCTCAGCTCTACTTTATTTACCCTAATTACAGAACCCCCCCCCCCCCCCCCCCCCCCCCCCCCCCCCCCCCCCGCGAATGTGAGCGGTCCTCTGCTCTACTTGATTTACCCTAATTACATAAATCCCCTCGAAATATATACGGTCCTCTGCTCTACTTTATTTACCCTAATTACAGAAATAATCTCGAAATGTAAACGGACCCCCGCCCGCACTACTTTCTCATCTCATCTCATTTCATCTCATCTCATCTCATCATGTTCCTCTTGTATCTTGCGGTGTCTAGATGAAATATAAACAGTGGGAGAGTGTGGACTGCGTCTGGCCCTGCAGCCAGCAGGGTTAGGATCGGCTAGCCTCTCCCAGAAGGGGTGAAAAGTGAAAATTAGTAGCCTGCCGATGACCCGCGGACTACACAAGTCAACCCCACCTCCACGTGGTGCAGACTGGGAAACCATGAACGCGAGGTCATTGGCTAACGGGGATATGGCTCGCCATAGGGAATGGACTCCCTATGGTCAGATTTTTGTCCTAAACCTGCGACTGGCCTAGCAAGCCGGCAAGGATCCTCATACTGCACTACTTTATATACCCTAATTATTAGGCTTGGCCATGGGAATCCCATGGGAAAAAAAATGGGATTTTCTGAATAGTGTAGGGATGGGATGGGACGGGATGGGACAGGCATAAATTACCATTGGATGGGACAGAAATTCCCATGGGAATCCCATGGGAAAGTCACGGCATGGGATGGGACATGCATAAATTACCACGCAATGTACATTATGTCCCTTGGACAACCCTGCACTAATTACAAGAATCCCCTAGCTTCCTATGCGAGAATTGCCGTGACTCAGTGGCTAGCTGGCTTTCCTGCTGAGGCGGTGGCCATGTGTTCGAATGCACACCGAGGCTATTTTTATCTTTATATTGACTTTGACTTTCATGTCCGGATCCTACAATTTGTACCAGGACATATCATGTGAAGTAAAAGCGGCCGTATCGTCCGTCGAGTATCTATCGGTCTATACACATATGGGATTAGCACCATGTATCAAATACACCTCAAGGCGTGTAAAATGATTTACTGTTTTAAACATATCGGGTAGGTACGTAAATAGTCTAGGTGGGGTGGTTGGTGGGAACATAAGTAATTTTATCTGATTTATAACGAGATGTAGATAGCTAGATATCTATAGCAAACAAATATTAACACCCAATAGATAGCCTAGGTGGGATGGTTGGTGGGAACATAAGTAATTTTATCTGATTTATAACGAGATGTAGATAGCTAGCTATCTATTACAACCAAATATTAACACCTAATAGATAGCCTAGGTGACATGGTAGCTGGGAACCTAAGTAGTTTTATGTGACATATAACGAGGTGTAGACAGCTAGCTATCAATTACAACCAAATATTAACACGTAATCCAATCGTGAATTGTATTGCAGGAAGTGTTAACACTCAGAAAGTTAATAACCAATGTACGTCAAGGAGCAAGAGATACACTTGTGGGGTCCCATATCGTTTCCATGTATCTGGCTATCCGTCTGGTACATGTATACGAGTAGCTCCTTGGTCTACGTATACCTGTTCACATAGTTTCCATGTGCACATTGCATGATTACATTGAGTTTCTTTCATCTTGTACTCGCTGGTGTACGTGCTCTCAACAGATAATTGGAGTAATACACGCTTCAAAGAGTTCCAGGTTTAGAAGGTATATTTTAAAGGATAGTATAGTTCGTTTGGCTAATAGTAGGATATGCATCTTTCCTATGGTAATATATGAATATGAGTCATGAACTATTTCGCAATCGCTACAGAGGTAAACTGGAGCTTTTGAACTTGAATATAGAAAAATTCTTAGAACACCGTGGACTTAGAAGAAGAATATTACTGAAAAGCTATAAGGTTTGAACATCGAATAAAACTGGCTATTGAACAGCGTTAGGTATTGGAAACTGACATACTTTGGCCAAAGTAAGCATCGCCGTGATTTGGGAAGAACAATGAAGGAAGGCATGGTTCCTGGACGCAGACACAAAGAGAACATTGAAAAATCACTCAGCGTGCCCGCCTAAGTCCTCCATGGTCTAATAAATCATATTCGATTGTTCAAGTCTTGAGCAAAGCGAATGTCAATTTTTTGCTCTTTTGCATCATGTTAACGGACACATCACTTAATAACAACACCAATTGTAGTGCTACCGTTTACGGACTGTAATGCTACGAGAATGTTACAGTCGGTGTAATTATAGAGTTGGCGATGAGGGTGATCGGGGAAGGGGGAAAGGATACGGCAGGAATAGAACTTCGATGAGGTATGTAAAATTTGCACCGCACTCTCCCATTAGTTTGCATCAGATGGTACATTCCTACCTCCCATGTATGTCTAACCACATTTATTTTGAAGGGTTGCAGAAACAGGAATAGTTGTATAATAATTTTATGCTTCTATTGAATTAAATATTCACTTTGTTATGAGGTCATCTACTGTGTATCAATTTAGTCAGCATGCCTTTAAAAGTCATTCCACTTGCCACTTTTAGCTCTCTCAATCTCAAATACAACTTTCTCTCCTGTAACTCTCATACACCACTTTTCCACCCCATCTCATTATGGCCCTTCCTCCTCTCTCTCTCTCTCTCTCTCTCTCTCTCTCTCTCTCTCTCTCTCTCTCTCTCTCTCTCTCTCTCACACACACACACACACACACACACACACACACACACACACAGGTACACACAAATTGCGAAATAATACTTTTCACAGTTGGTGTTTATTCAACCGAAATCCTGCCATCGTTGTTTCCACTCGAACACTTCCGATGACGTGTTGCCTAGTGAAGCCATTAAGAAAGGCATAGCTTCAAATATGGCGTTTTTCAAACTTTTTTTATTTTTTAAGCACAGGGTGAACCACCCCTGATTTCTCCATTTCTAAACAAGAGATGTCATCTTTCTCGGTATGGTTTTCTCACTGCGAACATGATTGGAGAACCTTTGAGGTCTTTGATAGAACATGAAGAATACATTCACAGCTATTGATTAGCACTCACAGAAGTAGATGAAAGTAGCACAGATTTCAGGACATGTGTCCCAAAGGCAAGCATCGAGGAAGTACTGAACATTTTATAACCTATTTTACATAACTAGTCATTTTATATATATATATATATATATACACACACACACACACACACACACACACACACACACACTCACACACTCACACACACACACACACGCAAACACACACACACACACACTCACATAAACATACACAAACACACATACACACACGCACACACAAAGTGTCAATACTCTCTATAGTACCTTGGACAGAAATGTTAGCCTGAGGAATTAAGGCCACCTGGCTAGTTGCGGTCGTTGCGAACTGTGCAGGTTATGATTTTCGTATGCCCTCGACAGAAAAAAAAAAGAAAATGTTCATCGAGGATTTGAAGTAGGATCGCCTGAACGTTAGCCATGGTTCAAGCCACTTGGCCAGACTCTTCTCATAACTCTACATAGCTAATGATTAATATTAATATTCAAATGTAACAAGTACTCAAGGACTTCAATGCACAAGTAAGAATTTCAAGAGATGTGATTGGTTGCTCTGGCTGAACTGAAAGACTTGCTGGAGATGGCAGATTAATAGAAAAGCCACAACTAATTTAAACAACATATAATGATTGTGTGGACTTACAAAATCAAGGAGCAGATGTTCCAGTAAACCTGACAACTTATTTATCCAGGGAGACTTGGTAACTCAGTGGACAGCATGTTATCCTGCCGTCGTGATGGTCATGAATTCGAATTCGAATCGTGGCAGATTTCAAAAGCAACCTTAGCTCTTTGCTTAAAATTGGTACCAGTAGATGTCTTACGAAGTACAGGCGACCGGTGTTATATTGACCACATCACTTCTCGAGTGCCGATTGTCTAAACAAAATATGGGGCTACAATCATATTTTCCTCGTAGTGTGTAAAAAAAGGGGCCTTTGCTTACTTTGCTTACTTATTAAAACGAAAGAGATAAGATATTAACGCTGTTAAATTCTATTTGAATCCAGTGCAGCCACAGAGCATTCCACAAAAGAGTGTGATGATAATGGGCAGATGAACTAAACAGTGGAAATATTCAAAAACATATTCGGAAAGTTATCACATACAGCAAGTACATTCAGACAGCGTCATTATCATCAAATGTTTTTGCCGACTGGCGTGAGAGAAGATGTTTCTTCACATCTTGCTATCTCCAAATGCATGTATTGTTCATACTAGTTTCAATACTAACGTGAGACATGAGAACGAGTGAGCGTGAGAGTGAATGAGTGAGCGGGAGAGTGAATGAGTGAGCGGGAGAGTGAATGAGTGAGCAGGAGAGTGAATGAGTGAGCGTGAGAGTGAATGAGTGAGCGTGAGAGTGAATGAGCGGAAGAGTGAATGTGTGAGCGTGAGAGTGAATGTGTGTGTGTGTGTGTGTGAGAGAGAGAGAGAGAGAGAGAGAGAGAGAGAGAGAGAGAGAGAGAGAGAGAGAGAGAGAGAGAGAGAGAGAGAGAGAGAGAGCATCACTATTTTTACGTCACATACATTTTATGTACACATTTTTCTCCATGTTTAACATTTTTATGAGACTGCTCATGACAAGTGTCAGTGTATGTGTGTGAGTAAAGTGTGGGAGTTTGTTCATACTAGTTTCAATACTAACGTGAGACATTTTGTATGTGTCTAGATGTGAGGAAGTGTGAGTGTATGTGGAGGATGTGTGTGAGTGTGGGGATATGTGTGGGTGGGGGTTGTGTGGGTGTGGGTATGCGTTTGGATGGGTTGGGGTGTGTGGGTTTTGGCGGGTAGTGGTATTTGTGGGTGTTGGTGGGATGTGTGGATGGATGTGTGGGGGTGAAAGTAGGGGTGTTGGAATGGGTGTGGGGGATGTGTGTATGGGTGGAGGATATGTGTATGGGACGGATGCGGGGGATGTGTGTTTATGTGGGTGGAGATGTGTGGATGGTTTGAGGAAGTATGTGTGGGAGGTGGGGTTGTGTGGGTAGGGGATTGTGTTGGGTGGATTGGGGATGCAAGGGCGGGTAGGGAGAAGTGTATGGTGTGTGGGTTTGAGATATGCGTGCGGTGTGTTGGTGGGGGATGTGTGAATGATGTGTGGGTGGAGGGTATGTTTGTGGTGGTATGGGTGGAGGATAGTGTGTGGTGTGGGGGATGTGTGTGATGGGTGCGGGGAATGTGCGTATGGGTGGGGTGTATGTGTGGGTGAGTAGGGGATTGTGGTGGTTGGGGGAAGTATGTGGGGTGTGTGGGTGGGAGATGTGTGTGTGTGGATGGGGAATGTGTGGGTGGGGGTGTGTGAGTGGCTTAGGGATGTGTAGGTGGGTGAGGGAGTTGTATGTGTTGGGGTGGGATGTGTAAGTGGGTGGAGGGTGTGTGTGGGTAGGGGTATTGTGATCGAGAGATGTTTGGTTGGGGTGGGGGTGCGTAGTAGAGGATGTTTGCGTGAGTGAGTGTCTGTTGGTGGACGGGTAGGGACTGCGTGTGTGGGTGGGGAGAGGTGTGTGGTGTGTTGGTTGGGGATATTGTGTGGGTGAGGTATGTGTGTGTGGGTGGGGGATTTTTGTGGTGTGTGAGTGGGGGTATGTGGGGTGGATGGGTAAGGGTATCTGTGTGGGTGTGGGTGGGAATATTGTGTGGTATCTGGGTGGGGGATATGTGTGTGGTGTGTAAGTGGGGATGTGTTGGTGAGGGATGTGTGTGTGTGGTGCGTGGGTTGGGAATAGTGCGTGGTAGGGGGTGTATGTGATGTGCGGGTGGGGGATTGTGTGGTGGGGGATTAGGTTATGGCATGTGTGGGTGGGTGGAAGTTGTATGTGTGGGTGGTGGGGTGTGTGTGAGTGGATTGGGGATGTATGGGTGGTTAGGGAGATGTGTGTGTGTGTGTGTGGGGGGGGGACATGTTAGTTGGTGGGGATGTGTGTGTATGGTTTGGGGATGTGTGAGTGGATGTGCGATGTGTGGGTTGGTGGGGAATTGTGTGCATGGGTGGGGAATATGTTGTCGATAAAGATGTGGCTGGGGGATGGGTGGTTTGAGGTGTGGGTGGGGAGAGGATGTGTGGGTTAGGATGTGTATGTGGATGGGCGTGGGATGTGTGGGTTGGTGGGGGAATGTTTGTGGGTGGCGAGTGTGTTTTGGTTGGGGGATCAGGTGAGGGCAGTGTGTGCGGGTGGGGGATGTTCGGGAGGGGGAGGGGTCGGTTGGTGGGGTATGTATGTGTCCCTTGGTGTGCGTGTTTGTGAGTAGGTGGGGTGTGTATGTGTCCCTTGGTGCGCGTGTGTGTGGGTAGGTGGGCGTGTTGTGTGGGTGTGGTGATGTATGGGTAGGTGGGAGATGGGCCTCATAACATGGTAATTAGCCTTGTTTATGTTTACAACATTCATTTCACAATGTTTATTTTTCTTCCTATGTAAATGTATAATGCTCTTGATGAACGAAAGACGAGTGATTGGAAGGGCCGAATGTAAGACGGGCCTGCGCGCCCAATTTGTGACCCTAATAAAGTTGATTTGATTTGATTTGATTTGATTTGTATCAATTCGCATGCTGACACCCTGCCGAGAGACTGTCAAGAATGTTCTCCCGCTGTCTTTCTCTATCTCCCTTTCCACAAATCTCTCCAGTTGTCACAACATGTTCCAGTTTTTAACTTCTTACACTGTGCCCAACAAATGAACACTGCCTCTTGTTGATGTTCCTGATAATTGTCTTTGCGACTTAGCCTCCCTAAAAATGTTTAGATTACTAATTTTGGCTGTGCAGAAAATTGTCACCATTCTTCCATAAAACACTCAAGAAATATTTTTCGCTTGTTTACTAATTGTCCAAGATTCGCAGCCATATGTTACAAGTGGTTCTATGTAACATGCAAGAATTCAAATTCTAACTTCCAATGGCAAGGACTCATTGCATAAAATGTTCATAATTTGATAGAATGTAGTTTTTTGCTTTTCCTATTATGTTCTTTATCTCTGTAATGCATCTTCCGTCTGATTTTATCCATGTGCCAAGATATTTGAATTTTCGCACTTGCTCGAAAATAACGCCATTTACTTGAACTGTACATGTTGACATCGCTATGACCTCGGCCTTCCTGTAATTGAAGCTATAGTCCAATTTGTCCACTTCAGGTATAATATAATAATAATAATAATAATAATAATAATAATAATAATAATAATAATAATAATAATATCATAAACAAAAGCAACATCAATGACACCAGCCCCTCCCCCCTCCAAAAAAAACAACAACCAGTCTAACCAAAATGTGACCTTAAACTGAAAATAAGATAAAATTGAAAAAACAATATAAGAATGATAAAACAGACACAGAAGACCTGTTGAGCTGAAATTCTTGGTGTTTATTGCTAAAGATAATACAAACCAACTTTAGCAGACAGGTGAGATTGTCTGTGATGTGCATCGTTGCAGTGATACATTCTAACAAACATTACCCTGGCTACAAATAACGTGGATAAGACAGACAGCTGTCGGCAGGTGTGAGAAAAAAAATAAAACAAAACTGTCAATAAACAGGTGAGAATCAATTGGTAGTGTATGTTTCCAGTGGGTTGTATCCCTGTAGTGTTTTGATACCAAGCTTCTTTTTAGCGGTCTCTTTGACTTTGATGTGGCAAAATTAGACGAGTACTTGCGCGCGTGTGTGCAAGGATGTGTCTGAGGTTAAAAGATAACCCGTTCCTCTGCAGTGGTCGTAACATTCCTCCTCCTCCTCCTCCTCCTCCTCCTCCGTCTCTTTCTCCTCCTGTTTCTGCTTCTTCTTTCCTCTTCCACTTTCAACTTCTTCTTATTTCCTCCTTTTCTCTTTTCCTTTTCTTCCCCTATCCTCTTCTTACTCTTCTTCATCTGCCTCTTATTTTTATTTGTTCTTCACGCATCCTCTGTCTCCAGTCACAGTTAATGACGATAAGATCTTCATCTTTTCTCTTCTTGTTTCTCTTCTTCGTCTTTCCTCTTCTTTTTTGTTCCTCATCTTCTTCTTCTCTCTTACTAATATTTCTTTTTTTTTTCCTGTTCCTCATTATTTCTTCTTTCATTTTCTTCCTCTTTTTTGTTCTTCCTCTCCTTCTCCAGTCACAGTTACTGACGGTTAGATCAGGATAATATTTATGCCACTCTGTGATATTGCTGAATTCATATAAACGAATTGGATGCAGCAGTATTGATTATTTTAGTATTCTTGCATTGCACATTAGACAGCCAAGATTTTGTGGACATGTTATGAAGAGAGATGGACTTGAAAATTTAGTGACAATTGGCAAGCTTGTTGGGAAGAGAGCAAGGGGAAGACAAAGGGATAAATACCTTGATGGTTTAGCAGCATGGCATGGTCAGGATAAGTACACCGACCTGATTGGAGACTGGTGACAGTGTAAGATGGCGAACCATGACCTACCACGCCTTTCGGTATGGCACTTGATGATGATAATAGTGGGAGAAGTACAAGTCATAAAAGTAGGTCTCAAAATATGTTAGTAATTTATTTTTACACTCCCTGGACACATTAGGCATACGGTGATAGGCCCATATTTTAATAGACAAATTGACACTCGGTGGGTGATGTGGTCACTATATTTATAGACTAATTGGCACTCGATGGGTGATGTGGTCACTATATTTATAGACTAATTGGCACTCGGTGGGTGATGTGGTCACTATATTTATAGACTAATTGGCACTCGGTGGGTGATGTGGTCACTATATTTATAGACTAATTGGCACTCGGTGGGTGATGTGGTCACTATATTTATAGACTAATTGGCACTCGGTGGGTGATGTAGTCACTATATTTATAGACTAATTGACACTCGGTGGGTGATGTGGTCACTATATTTATAGACTAATTGACACTCGGTGGGTGATGTGGTCACTATATTTATAGACTAATTGGCACTCGGTGGGTGATGTAGTCACTATATTTATAGACTAATTGACACTCGGTGGGTGATGTGGTCACTATATTTATAGACTAATTGACACTCGGTGGGTGATGTAGTCACTATATTTATAGACTAATTGACACTCGGTGGGTGATGTGGTCACTATATTTATAGACTAATTGGCACTCGGTGGGTGATGTAGTCACTATATTTATAGACTAATTGACACTTGGTAGGTGATGTGGTCACTATATTTATAGACTATAGGCATTCGATGGGTGATGTGGTCACTATATTTATAGACTAATTGACACTCGGTGGGTAATGTGGTCACTATATTTATAGACTAATTGGCACTCGGTGGGTGATGTGGTCACTATATTTATAGACTAATTGACACTCGGTGGGTGATGTGGTCACTATATTTATAGACTATAGGCATTCGATGGGTGATGTGGTCACTATATTTATAGACTATAGGCATTCGATGGGTGATGTGGTCACTATATTTATAGACTATAGGCATTCGATGGGTGATGTGGTCACTATATTTATAGACTAATTGACACTCGGTGGGTGATGTGGTCACTATATTTATAGACTAATTGGCACTCGGTGGGTGATGTGGTCACTATATTTATAGACTAATTGGCACTCGGTGGGTGATGTGGTCACTATATTCATAGACTAATTGGCACTCGGTGGGTGATGTGGCCACTATATTCATAGACTAATTGGCACTCGGTGGGTGATGTGGTCACTATATTTATAGACTAATTGACACTCGGTGGGTGATGTGGTCACTATATTTATAGACTAATTGGCATTCGATGGGTGATGTGGTCACTATATTTATAGACTAATTGACACTCGGTGGGTGATGTGGTCACTATATTTATAGACTAATTGACACTCGGTGGGTGATGTGGTCACTATATTCATAGACTAATTGGCACTCGGTGGGTGATGTGGTCACTATATTTATAGACAAAGTGGCACTTGGTGGGTGATGTGGTCACTATATTCATAGACTAATTGGCACTCGGTGGGTGATGTGGTCACTATATTTATAGACTAATTGGCACTCGGTGGGTGATGTGGTCACTATATTCATAGACTAATTGGCACTCGGTGGGTGATGTGGCCACTATATTCATAGACTAATTGGCACTCGGTGGGTGATGTGGCCACTATATTCATAGACTAACTGGCACTCGGTGGGTGATGTGGCCACTATATTCATAGACTAACTGGCACTCGGTGGGTGATGTGGTCACTATCTCGCCGGACGCCTTTACTTCCTTAGACATTTCCTGGTATCCATTTTGCTTGCTTGCTTGCTTGCTTTTGCTGGCTGTGAACTCCAGCGTAAAGTCCTGTATGTCGGATGGAGACATCCTGTTATCCAAAGTCAGTGTGATGTCATACCGGACCTGAGGTTTGCGTGAGTATCCGTTGTCCCATGTCTGGCTTATTGGTGTGCAGACTAGTAGTTCATCGCCGTGCAGACAGATACTCTCCGACTTCGGATGAGGTTTCCATTTTAAGCTGGATCGACCTTGGAGCACAGATTAAATAAAATCAAATCGAATCCACCCAAATGCGGATCGAACTAAGACAACAGGGCAGGCAGGCGAGCGTCCAGCCATCACGCCACCGAAGCTCCCAGTTTGTATTACCTAGGTTAACAGTTTGTTGCCAAGACCAACCATTGAGTGCTTCAGGAGACAAACGGACATGAGCAGATTACCCATGCGTGGGAAAAATATAGGCCATTATTACTAGAATAATACTTTATAAGAAAGCATAAGTCTGGAGAACATTGTGATAACCTGGCATAATTGTAGGAATTAGAGACCAGAGAACACAAGTAGAAAGAATTGCAAAAAAAAAAAAAGATAGCAAAAGCTGGGACAGTTTGGTTTAGTGTCCAGGCCTCAATGGGGAAATAAAGGCCATAAGAAGAAGAAGAAGGATCGTGAGACTTCATTAAGGATACTATTTCACTGGTAAGTTTATGATCAAATACAATATAAAAAGTTTCAATAGCTTTGCGCGCATCCAATAAAAGCGTCGCTGAGTAAGGCCCCGGTTTAATCGAGCCTGAAAGATTTGCTCTGATGACACACTAAAATAAGAACTCGACACCCTTAATCCTCTGAAATCAAATGGGATGTCCAGTTGACTTCATCAAGTGCCTCTGTCTCCGTACATTAAATCAAACTGCATTTATCAATTCCAGTGTGAGTGTCAAGAGACTTAAATAGGTTAAAGGGAAAGACAATTAGCAAATAGAATAACCAATATATACCAAAGTGAGTTGAAAGGCCGGATAATCATTCTTCAGAAATCCATGTGTAGTCACTAGGCTATAAAACGCCCTCCTCGCTGATTTCTCAACTTATCATAATCTATGGTAATTAAGTGTTTGTTTAAAAAAAATAAAAAAGCATTTCACCACATACTGTATTCGGCGAACGATAACATAAAATATAGTTTAGTTTAGTTTAGTTTAGTTTAGTCGAAGAATCAACATCACGACACACGAGTGCAACCCATAAGTGCTCCGTTTTCCTCCAACTCAAATCTGAGTCTGGAGAAACTCAGCTCAGTGCACAAACTCCGTAGCACCGGCGAGAATCCTGAAAATACTTTGGGTAGATTTTTAACTTGGAATTTTGCCCGGGCAGCTCCGTTAGGCTACTCTTTTTTTCGATTTCCAACTGCCAAGGGATTTTTTAAGTGCGCAACAATACACACGGGGGTCCGATATCACTACCTAGAGACCAGGGGAAATTTTATTACTAGAAGTTCACGTGATAAAATTCCGGTCATCATGGGGCTTGAACTCGGGACCTCCAGCACTCGAGGCGGACACCATACCCCGAGACCACGCAGCCCCCTTCATCATAATTCAACATAAAATATAGTGAGGCCTTTGTAATTAGACGGTTCAAGCCAGTTTTATTCAAACACGTTCATGTTAAATTTGAGATTATTTTAGTGTCATGTCCTTCACAGGACCCAGCAGTCAACCCCAGCAATTTGGCTGTTCTTGATTCTTGAGCAAGTTTTACGTTCAATAGTTTGCCGTTACTTTCTGAACGACTGGGATCTATACCTCTTTCGAAAAAAAAGCACCGCTGTGTTTCGAACCCGGGGATACGGGGTTACGAATCGTGTCTGCAACACTCTTCGCCACGGAGACGGCTAAATTTGAAATTACCGTAGGGATAACACATGTTTTACATTTGAAGAAAACCTGTGACCGTATTGTAAGTGTTTCAGTCAAAAGTATTATTCGTCTATTCACTCCATATGACATATAACTGCAGTATGGACCTGGCGATATGCAGCGAATCATACCAGGCAATAAATCGTAAAACATATTGTTTGTGGCTTCTATATTAAAAATAAACTGTTCCCTCATATCCTGCTTTATTATCTACATTCATCTCTATTATTTGTTCATTTTGTATTTGCTAGCTAAGGCTAAGCCCTATCACGTGGTAATTTAATTAACGATATAGAAATACGTTTTTTTTTTTTTTTTTGCGAGTCTACAAGAAGATAACTCGTCTTCCCTCCAAAGACATTGCAGATACTTCTTCCATTATTTGATTATTAAACTCTGTTTGGAGTGACTGCTTATCTAGTCACCCCGTATCTTGCTTATGTTCTCATATAGAACAACGTCATTGTTGCTTCGCCGTGTGTAAATAATGCCTTACTGTGCAGGACACATTGTTTATGTAACAGATATATATTGAGTGAGTAGCCAGTATCCAGAAAACCGCGGTAGGCCAGTAGCTAGACACTCATTGCCGGCATGGTGGTCATGGGTTTAAATCCGCAATGGGGCAGGTTTAAATTTTAAAAATTGACCGGGATTCCCAGGTGGATCCAATCTAAGACGGCTACCAGGACATGTCATAGGAAGGACAGGCGGCCAGGGAGATACTGACCACATCACTTCACGGCTACCGATTGGTCTATAAACATATGAGTCTAGAACCGTATGCCCAGTGAGTCTTTAGGCGAATAAAGGTATCCTGTACTTTTAACTAGTACCATTCTGTTCAAACCGGGTAGCATAAGGACTAGTGCACTCGTGTACTACTGGGAGTTAATGCACATCCGTGGGCTTGTCTTGACTACAGTGACATCCATTCTTCGCGGTAAATCACAAACCATAACGTGATACTATTAAAGTTGTACCTTGCAGCTAGGGTTAGGACTGGCATATTTATTTTATATGGTGATTTTTCTAATAGACCTTCTTGAATCAGCATATATATATATATATATATATATATATATATATATATATATATATATATATATATATATATATATATATATAAAACAGAGTGTATGTTTGTGGGTTTGTGGGTCTTGGATGCGTTCGATAACGGTACATCCGATTGAGATGAAATTTTCTACACGTCTTCCTTTCATTCCTGTGCAACCGACTATAATAATTTCTTAATGTAAAATCTTCTACTTATTTAATAACATTTACTTTTCCATTTTCATTATATAATGTCTATATAGCAGGGGGACTTCACTCTAGAAAAGTTATTTCAAGGGGCATAACTTTTAATAACATTTCTATATACTTTATAGTCATATTGTTGGACTTACCTGCACTATTGTTAAACTCTTTGTCTATAGTTATTTTTAGGCATATGAGTTATATTAAATAATGATATAATCTTTAAGGTATTTTTAAAGTTTGCATAAAAATAATGCATTATGCATAACATTTTAACCCATCTTTTTCTGCTTACAAAACTTATCAACTGTCATGTCGGTGATTAAAACCAGTTTTCATTAAAAATAATGAATGGTGTGTGGAAGGACATTCTTTTAAGTTACTGTGCGCCAGGAGCTGGGCGAAACCACGCCGGGTCAGATAGATAGACAGATAGTCGGGAACGGAAGCTTATTTGACTACTTATATGAATGAATTAAATGACATGCTCCCTACCAGGGACTGGGTGAAGCCGGGCCGGGACAGACAGACAGATAGACAGACAAACAGATAGTCGGGAACGGGAGAGCTTATATGACTACGTATATGAATAAAATGAGATGCTCCCCACCAGGGACTGGGTGAAGCCGGGTCAGACAGACAGACAGACAGATAGTCGGGAACGGGAGAGCTTATATGACTACTTATATTAATTAAATGAGATGCTCCCCACCAGGGACTGGATGAAGCCGGGCCGGGTCAGACAGACAGACAGACAGACAGACAAACAAGCAGACAGACAGACTGATAGATAGATAGATCCCCTCCAGGGCCTGGGCGAAGCCGGGCCGGGTCAGCTAGTATATATATATATATATATATATATATATATATATATATATATATATATATATATATATATATATATATATATATTCTGATAGTAAAAGTAAAGGACTCTTAATAAACCGTGAAGGGTATTGGGGTTATGGTTAGTAGGTAATTAAGTAAGTAAGTAAATAGGTAGTTAATTAAGTAAATAATTAAGTAAGTAGGTAAGTAATTAAGTAAGTAATCAAGTAAGTAAGGTAGGAATTAAATAAGTACTTGAGTGAGTGAGTGAATAAGTAAGTGAGTATGTAAGTGAGTTAGTGAGTTAGTGAGTGAGTGAGTGAGTGAGTGAGTGAGTGAGTGAGTGGGTGGGTGGCTGAGTGAGGGAATAAAAGTAAGTAAGTAAGTAAGTTAGTAAGTAAACATAAGTAAGTAAAAGTAAGCAAGTAAGTAAAAGTAAGTAAGTAGAAGTAAGCAAGCAAGTAAGAAAGTAAGTAAGTAATTAAAAGTAAGCAAGCACGTAAGTAAGTAAGGAAAGGATCATTTTTAGATGTCTTTCATCATATTGGGTATATGATGATAGAAATCTATTTATATAGACCAATCGGAATACTCGGAGTGTACGTCTTGACATCGCAGGCTATTTCCTGTACCCATTTTAGAATGCGTCGATCTGGAAGCCCACGTCAATTTTAACAATTCGCCTGGCAGGGGATTCGAACACATGACGACCAGGCTGCGCTACCACGACTCCCACCAGATTAAGTAATGCAATTAAAAGCAGTAACATACCACCTGCAATAAACTCACCATAGGAAAGCTGTGCGTAGCCTGTCCGCCTGTATGAATGTAAATGCTGGACAATTAGTAATGGAATAACAGGGGAAATGGACAAAGTTGAATTGTAGTTTCTGGGAATAATGTTGAGAACATATTGGGCAGAGAAGAAAATAAAAACGCTCACGTATCAGCACAAGAAGGCGCTAGACAAATTAAGTGTATTTGTTGTATCAACAGAAGAGCCGGATTAGAGAAACCAGCCGTATGTAGGAAAATGCATAGCGAGAGAGTCAGTGGAAGACAGCTATTCAAGTATCATGAACGCTCAAACAGCTGGGAAAGAAATAAGAATATAGGCAACATCAACGCGATTAAATCATATCATATTTTCTGGTAGTTTAGTGAGTCGTGATCATCGATGTTAAGTGGAGACCAGACAGCTGAAGAATAAGAAGAATGAGTTGCAGCACAATCGACCAGTGTATTGATCGCATTTATGAAATTCATGATACCGTGCGTCACAGTAATCTACACAGATATATTTAGACCAGCCCCATATACTATTTGTGAGATTATTTTATGTCAGTCTTGCATCTAATGAACAACTATAGTTGTTATTATGTTTTTTTTTGTTTTTTTGTTTTTTGTCAATTGCTCAGTCTACCAACTACATTCTTTCTGTGGCTATCTTGTAAAGTAGCTGTTAACATCTTTAGTGGTATTTGGATATTTAACCGCTAACTTTTGTTTTGAGTGGGGACGCTTTCGAAAGGCTTTCTTAAAGGTGTATTTAAAAAAAAAAGCAATCCCGTTTCTGTGGCGAAGGTGTAGCGACCGCAATTTGCAATCCCACATATCACTTTTGAAATCAGCTGCCGGCGATTTGTGTGCAGCCCGCCTTGTATAAAAGATACAATCGTCGATGATTGATGAGGCGTTGGCAAACTACGTATTGTAAAAATTTGTGTATTATATCACAAACAGCTAAAAAAAAATATGCTCGGATTGATTGTTACATGATGTAAAGGGCATGTAATTAACTTAAAGATAGAAGTATAACTACAATCTGACAAGTCTACGAAATAATGTATGCAAAGCACCTTGAACAATGAGTGAAAGACTAGAAAACAGTACAGGTAACGTACCTTTAAATTCTTATATCATCATCTTCATCATCATCATCATCATCATCATCATCATCATCATCATCATCATCATCATCATCATCATCATCATCATCATCATCATCATCGTCGTCATCATCATCATCAAGTACCTTACCTACTGCCTGTATATTTTGCGATCTTCAACAGCAGGTATCAATTCGATCCTACTTACCTAACCGAAACTGAACAAAAGACACTGAAGAATCTTTTCTAGCTGTCTTTCTCTAACTTTCCATAAATCTTTTCACTTGTCACAATATGTTCCAGTTTCTTTTAGTTTGACGAAACAATGGTGACTGACTCTTTCTGATGTTTGTGATACATTGTCTTTTGTGTCTAAGTCTCTTTAAAAACATTTAGGTTACTCATTTAGGCTATCGAGAGAATTGTCAGCACTCTTCAATAAAATAAAATCTTTGGGGCCTCAAGAACATTTTAGGATAACTAATTATTCATAATTTACTGCCTTATGTAAAACATTAGGTCAGTATAACACACAATAATTCTTCTTATAACCTCCAGTGGCAGGAATGACTGCATAAGATATTCTTGATGTTATAAAATAAAATGTTTTTGTGCTTTATTATGTGCCTTATCTTTGTGATGCATCTCCTATCTGATGTTATCCAATGACACTTTAATTTTTGTATTTTATCCAATGTTATACCATTTTCTGTAACTGTACAATAATAAGACTTGACTCGTGTCTTTTATATCAATAATACTTCTGTCTTAGTGTTTAGTTAACAGCTAATTATTCCACGGCCATCCACGTCAGCCATGGCTTGCTACTTACAGTGGCGCACAGGTTGAAACTGCTGTTATAAACTGTAGACAGTTTCATTGCGACCTTAGCAAATATACGACGACATCAAATAAAGCAACAGGATGTAGTGGCTAGTGTATTCGCCGGTCAGTCCAGTGATTCTGGATTCAGATTTCACTCCCCCCCCCCCCCCTCTCCTTTTTTAGCCATATTGGGTTGACCCTGCCTTGTCAGTTACTTCCCTACGCCATTTCTAAACTCGACAAGATGGCCCTGAAATTTTTCAAGTCGCTGCAAGTGGGCTACGCAGTGGCTCATAATCGTTGCTGCACCTGAACAAAGGAAGTCCACTGGACAAGTACCAAGAAGCGCCGGTACTCTTTGACGATGTAGCCATCCATAGAGTATATAGAGGGTTGAGAGGTACTGAAGTTTCCAATGTCGCGTCTTGTTGTATCGAAGAATTTAGTCACCCATTTACCCTGTCTGATTATGGGAAAACGATGTCGCCGAAGTACAGTAAGAACACAAAAAGGCATATCAGATATGTTCACAGTCAATACAGGAGTGAGACATGGATGTGTGCTCTCTCCCCTGCTATTTAATATCTACATGGACAGAATTTCAAAAGAAGCACGTCTCGACAGAACAGATTCAGAAAATTTAGAACTCTTTATTCTAGATGAAACAATTGATCCACAGGAAATAAATGAACTTCTATTTGCAGACGATCAGTGCCTGTTTTACAGCGATGAGGGCAGACTACAAAATCATATTAATAATCTGAGTTCAACATGCAGGAGATACAGTATGAGTATACATACAGCCAAAACCGAAGTAATGCGAGTTAGCAGATCGCCAGGCCCACTAAGTATACAGATAAATAGCACAACTCTGAAACAAGTTAAAGAATTCAAATACCTTGGAAGTATGATCACAGAAGATGGCAGATTAGACAGAGAAATTGAAATCAGATGTCAAAGATCTTACATATCAACTATCACCCTTACTGAAACATCCAGATATACCCATACCCGCAAAACGACAGATAATAAATTGCATATTCACACCAACCCTTTGCTACCAATCTCAGACCTGGACTTTATCCACATCACACCTTCGCAAAATGAACACCTGCGAAATGAGATGCCTGAGGAGAGCTGCCAACTTAACAATCCGAGACCGAGTAAGAAATCCTGTTATCAGACAGACTGTGGGATCAACACCTTGTGTCACATTTATTGAAAGACAGAAGATCAAGTGGTGTGGCCATGTCGTTAGAATACAACATCAGCAACTACCATCACTGGCCTTACATCACAGATCATCTGCGACGAGACCACGAGGACGACCAAGAAGAAAATGGATTGTCGATATCAAAGACATTGTACAACCACACGGAATCACACTATCCAATGCCGTCCACCGGGCGCTGGAACGCAAATTATTCTTTCCCTTGACGCTTGACGGCGGAAGTGGAAGATGATGATGATGATGATGATAATGATGATGATGATGATGATGGTGTCGCCTTAAACTCGTCTGTATTCCATTCAATCTCCTGCTCGGGATTGAAAGCCGGAGCGTTAGCTGGATAACTGGAGATGATCATGGTCCACCGCCTATATGTGAGGTCAGACTTCTGAGGAAAATGTTACTCCATTAGACCTTCTCTCAGCATGGTAAAATGGGTACTGGAGAATTTGTTTATAAGCTAATAAGGCCGGCCAGGTACTTACCACATCATCCAACCAGTGTAGTTTGTTCAACAAAACATGGCGACACATTCTATCCCTCTTATGCAAAACCATTGGGTATTTTTTAAATATCACAAGAAGCAACTCGTGAGAATGCATTTATCGAAATAGATACAATAACATCCAGAGATTGTCACACTTCGTACATTTCTTAATGTCAGAATTAACACTTCACGTTTCATGGATTGACTATCAAAGATGTGTGACTCAGTCATCAGATTCCCATTAGAGGAGTGTGTTGTAGTGCTTAACTACATTCCGCGGTTAAAGTTAGTTGCAAAGTCTATACGGGACGTCGCAGTCAACCCCATCCTTTTTTGGCTAATTGTGATCGCTTGGCAAATTTAAGTTCAGCGGTTTGCCATTGCTTTCTGAACGACCGGCACCCATTCCGTTTAATAAAAAACCCAACTCAAGGCGGTCTGCTACCAAATCGCTCGCAGCTGTGTTTCGAACGCGGTATGTGGGATTACGAACTGCGTCTGTAAGTCCTTCGCCACGGAGCCGACTACATTCCAGGGTAAGTAGAAATAAATGGTCCTCTCACACGCCTTGATGCCTCCTGGGTATATGTCTGTGCCATATTTTTTATAGGTCACATGTCACTCAATGGGTCATGTGATCAGTATCACTTCTGGCACTTTTTCTTCCAGTGTCACTTTTGGGTACCATTTATTGGCTTCTCTTTTGTGTATGTGTGGCCTCTTGACACAGTCTTTTAATTATGTATTGGTAATATTTCAATAATTAAATTAAAAATTAATAGTTCAATCCCTACCAAAGGAAGGACTATTTTGTCCCACTAATATTGCTCTAGTGTAGTCCCAAAGTATTGTTCTAGTGTCGTCCCAAGATATTGCTCTAGTTTCGTCCCAAAGTATTGTTCTAGAGTCGTCCCAAGGTATTTCTCTAAGGCAGTAGTTCTCAAGCTTTTTAAGCAGAGTGCCATATCTACTATTTTCGGTAGTTAAGCGGGCCACAACGTTATAAAATTATAAAAGTCGTGCGATATCATTCTTACTTTTCTTATCTTAAATTTTAAATCTGTTTCGAAAATCGTTATTAATGTAATTAATTTAAAACTGTAACTGTTCTTCACAACCAGTTACTTAAGTTCAGATGCTAGTTTTTCAATGTCTGGGCACAAATCTGTCGTGCCCAAAGTCATAAACGCAGCTAGGTTACTGTCGGTGAGTCTGGAAAGTTACTTGTTTTTTATAATGGTCATTGCGAAAAATGACTGCTCGAGGCCTCGCGTGCCACTTTCTGGCAGCTTGCTGGCCACAAGTGGCCCGTGGGCCGTGATTTGGGAACCCCTGCTCTAAGGTATTACTCTAGTGTCGTCCCAAAGTATTCCTCTAGTGTAGTCCCAAGGTATTGCTCTAGTGTCGTCCCAAGGTATTGCTCTAGTGTCGTCCCAAGGTATTGCTCTAGTGTAGTCCCAAGGTATTGCTCTAGTGACGTCCCAAGGTATTGCTCTAGTGACGTCCCAAGGTATTGCTCTAGTGTAGTCCCAAGGTATTGCTCTAGTGACGTCCCAAGGTATTACTCTAGTGTCGTCCCAAGGTATTACTCTAGTGACGTCCCAAGGTATTGCTCTAGTGTAGTCCCAAGGTATTGCTCTAGTGACGTCCCAAGGTATTGCTCTAGTGTAGTCCCAAGGTATTACTCTAGTGACGTCCCAAGGTATTGCTCTAGTGTAGTCCCAAGGTATTGCTCTAGTGTCGTCCCAAGGTATTACTCTAGTGTCGTCCCAAGGTATTGCTCTAGTGTAGTCCCAAGGTATTGCTCTAGTGTCGTCCCAAGGTATTGCTCTAGTGTAGTCCCAAGGTATTGCTCTAGTGTAGTCCCAAGGTATTGCTCTAGTGCCCAAGGATTGCTCTAGTGTAGTCCCAAGGTATTGCTCTAGTGTAGTCCCAAGGTATTGCTCTAGTGTCGTCCCAAGGATTGCTCTAGTGTAGTCCCAAGGTATTGCTCTAGTGTAGTCCCAAGGTATTGCTCTAGTGTCGTCCCAAAGTATTGCTCTAGTGTAGTCCCAAGGTATTGCTCTAGTTCCCAAGGTATTGCTCTAGTGTAGTCCCAAGGTATTGCTCTAGTGACGTCCCAAGGTATTGCTCTAGTGTAGTCCCAAGGTATTGCTCTAGTGTAGCCCAGGTATTGCTCTAGTGTGCCCAAAGTATTGCTCTAGTGAGTCCCAAGGTATTGCTCTAGTGTAGTCCCAAGGTATTGCTCTAGTGTAGTCCCAAGGTATTGCTCTAGTGACGTCAAAAGGTATTGCTCTAGTGTAGTCCCAAGGTATTGCTCTAGTGTAGTCCCAAGGTATTGCTCTAGTGTAGTCCCAAGGTATTGCTCTAGTGACGTCCCAAGGTATTGCTCTAGTGTAGTCCCAAGGTATTGCTCTAGTGTCGTCCCAAGGTATTGCTCTAGTGTAGTCCCAAGGTATTGCTCTAGTGACGTCCCAAGGTATTGCTCTAGTGTAGTCCCAAGGTATTGCTCTAGTGTAGTCCCAAGGTATTGCTCTAGTGACGTCCCAAGGTATTGCTCTAGTGTAGTCCCAAGGTATTGCTCTAGTGTAGTCCCAAGGTATTGCTCTAGTGTAGTCCCAAGGTATTGCTCTAGTGTAGTCCCAAGGTATTGCTCTAGTGACGTCCCAAGGTATTGCTCTAGTGTAGTCCCAAGGTATTGCTCTAGTGTAGTCCCAAGGTATTGCTCTAGTGTAGTCCCAAGGTATTGCTCTAGTGTAGTCCCAAGGTATGCTCTAGTGACGTCCCAAGGTATTGCTCTAGTGTAGTCCCAAGGTATTGCTCTAGTGTAGTCCCAAGGTATTGCTCTAGTGTAGTCCCAAGGTATTGCTCTAGTGACGTCCCAAGGTATTGCTCTAGTGTAGTCCCAAGGTATTGCTCTAGTGTAGTCCCAAGGTATTGCTCTAGTGACGTCCCAAGGTATTGCTCTAGTGTAGTCCCAAGGTATTGCTCTAGTGTAGTCCCAAGGTATTGCTCTAGTGTCGTCCCAAGGTATTGCTCTAGTGACGTCCCAAGGTATTGCTCTAGTGTAGTCCCAAGGTATTGCTCTAGTGACGTCCCAAGGTATTGCTCTAGTGACGTCCCAAGGTATTGCTCTAGTGTCGTCCCAAGGTATTGCTCTAGTGACGTCCCAAGGTGATGCTCTAGTGTCGTCCACAACTCATAATAATGGACACCAGATAATTTTCAGAACAAGGAAGGGGATTGACTATCCCATGTCATATGTCGTGACTTAGAGATTGCGAAGGCCTATCACTTCACAGCCCCAACGGTAGTGTCTGCTATGGGGGTCACATATACCTTTGTAGAATCGTGACACTGTTATCTGTATCGTGTCTTTGTGACTTGTTGACACTGTCATATGCATTGTGCTGTTGTGACATAATGACACTGTCGTCTGTGTGTTTTTGCCATTGTGGCACTCTCAACTGTGTTGTGTGTTGTGGCATCTTGATATTGTCCTCTGTAATGTGTGTTGGTGGTATAAAACACAAATCTGTTTACACAGCCATCCATTATGTACTGGTATCTTGTTACTGCCAACTGTATTGTATGTTGCTGGCATCTTGTCGCTTTGCAAATATAACCTTGACTGTGACCGGAAAAAACGTCGCTGAATTCCACAGATATACACAATCTTTTATTTTTCTGAAAAAAATAAACACACACACACACACACACGCACGCACGCACGCACGCATGCACGCACGCACGCACGCACGCACGCACGCACACATACACACACACACACCACTGTCCATAAATCTGCGCATTCGAAATAATCCTAACCCTGATTATCTAGCTTCTGCTGTGGCAATAGGAAACAATCTATAGTGGCTAGACGCTTGATGGAACAATTTGGTTGATTGCAGTGGGCATTTGCTGGAATATTCTCACTGTGTCTTGAAGAATTCCAGGACTTCTCATGTCACAACCCGTTCACTATAGGCGTCTTATATTCTCACTGTTTCTTCCAAAATGCTAAAACATGGCACAACCCGTTCACGTGATACTTCTTATATTCTCACTGTTTATGCACACATCTCTTGGAACAACATGCTCTCTGTACACTTGCTATATTCTTACTGTTTCTGCGCATGTCTCATGGCACAACCCGTCCACGGGATACTTCTTATATTCTCATTGTTAATGCGCATGTCTCGTGGCACAACCCGTTCACTGTACACTTGTTATATTCTCACTTTCTCTGCGCAAGTCTCATGGCACAACCCGTTCACTGTACACTTCTTATATTCTCACTTTCTCTGCGCAAGTCTCATGGCACAACCCGTTCACTGTACACTTGTTATATTCTCACTTTCTCTGCGCAAGTCTCATGGCACAACCCGTTCACTGTACACTTCTTATATTCTCACTTTCTCTGCGCAAGTCTCATGGGACAACCCGTTATCTGTATACTCCTTATATTCTCAGTGTTTCTGCGCTTGTCTCATGGCACAACCCGTTCACTGCATACTCCTTATATTCTCACTGTTTCTTCACCTGTCTCTTGGCACAACCCGTTCGCTGTACATTTCTTATATTCTCATTGTTTCTTCAAATATTCATAAACATATCATGCAGCAATCCTTTTTTTGATTTTTGTCTTGTGACAACATTCACTGTTCACTAGATTTCTGTCATTCTTAGATTGCATTGAACGTCTTCGTTTGTCATAGTCACTTTCCAAGACATTCAATTAACATTTCTTGTAAACTACAGTCACGAGCTGTCTTATGTGCATGATAGTGCAACGCAAATCACTGTTCAGTGATGTCGGCGTCAAAAGAGAAATGCACAATTCACACAACCTATTCACTTTTCATAAAACAATTTTGATCACTTATGCATTCGATGATTTTCCCGGAGAGGAAAACAATTTTGTTGTATGTTCATTACATACAATACCATCTCAATGATTGCCTCTCATTTGACGGTCAATAAGGGGCGTGTGTTTTTCACGTCAAGCCTGCAGCTAAACAGGATGTTGATGGTTGTCAACATGTCAGACAAATGTCTCGTTTAAATGTCTTCTATTTTTATATCTAAGTTACTTTTGCTATGTGTGTGGCCAAGTCATTATTGCGTAAACAAAAAGACGTGATAGTTTAAATATCACAATGTTAGACAGCCGGTTACGTGGCGAAAGGGTTACGGACGAATTCGTAATCCCCACATACCGCGTTCGGAACACGGCTGCGCGCGATTTGGCAGCAGACCGCCTGGCATTGGTTTTTATAAATGGTATAGGTCATTCAGAAAGTAATGGCAAACTACTGAACGTAAACTTGCCCAGGAATTACAAACAGCCAGAAAAATTGAGGGGATGACTGATTCGTCATGTAAAGGATAAGCTACTAACTTTAGACAGTTTAAATTACCTTGTGAATGGTTTTGTTGTATAATTCAGCCTGAAGAAATCAATGCCTTTGCTTTGCTTTACCTTGATTGACTTTTGCAGCATTCAACTGACGAGATGCAACGAAATATGCCAGGCGATAATGTGCCATCTATTTTTTGTGTCTTCATGATTCAATATCTATTTATATATAGCTATAGGATTCGCACAGAGTCGTGGTAGCGCAGTGGCCACAAATTTTACAGCCATCGCGGCTTCGGATCCACATAGAGGCGGGGGTTTTTATTGTTAAATTGACCCGGGTCAACGCAGGTCAACGCAGCCAAAATGAATACATTGGTACCTCGGGTTACGAACGCCTCAGGCCACGAACAATTCAGGTTACGAACAACAACTTCAAAAATGTTATGTCTCGGGTAAAGAACAGTGCCTCGGGTTACGAACGATGGCGAGCGAGAGAAGGCAAGGTGTAACGTTGGAGACAAACGATCGCGTACAGTACAAACAATACTACAGATGAGCTTGTGGATCTTCTGAATGAACAGCTAAAGACATGAAAGGAGGCGCAGTCGTCCGATGATGAGGAGTCATTGGCCGTTTCAACTGCCAGGATTAAAGAAATGTGCAGCAAGTGGGCAGACGTCGAAGACTTCACTGTGAACCACCATCCAAACAAACTTGTTGCTAACAAGCCATATGCCCCTATATATATGTCTGGTAAGAATGAGACAGCGAGGTGTGACGAGGGGATCTGGCCGATGCTCGACGCTCAGAGGAAAGGCGAGACGGACACATAATCAGATTGCTGCTGGAACTATTAGTGTTGGAACTCTTCGCTGGTTGCTGAGGATGGGGACGGAGCGCTTATGGGAATGTCCCGAATGCTGTGATGTCGGTTGCTAAATCAATCAATCAATCAATCAATGCCCCTATATGTGATGAATGATAACACGATGGCTCATTTCAGAAAGATTCTCCAGCAAACAACCGACAAATTTCCCTTGATAGTTTCTTGGTGCAGAAATATTCCCAGTCGGCTGCCAAGAAACAGCGATAAGATACTCCTGAAACTAATGATCCAGAACAACAAAGAAAGTGGCAAATTTCCCATGATCGTTTTCTTGGTATTAAAGATAGACTAAATCTTTTTTTATTTTACATTTAATTCATTTGGTTGTTTTCTTTCTCTTTATGTAAAACATGAAGTACACGTATTCTTTGCGTTTTGTCAGGTAAACGACAGGATGTTAATAAAAAAAGAACGATACTTTCATCCTGAAACGGATTGTCTTTATTTCACTGATTTCAATGTTTCGGGTTACGAACGTTTCTGGTTACAAACGTTTCGGGTTACGATCCGAGTTCTGGAACGAATTAAGTTCGTAACCCGAGATACCACTGTACCAGGAAACTTTATGGCAGGTGAAGGAGGTCCGTGTGATTTTGACCACATCACATTTCTAGTGCCGACCGGTCTAAAAATACGGAGCTTGCTCATATATCAAACACACCCATTTGCCTGAGATTGGTGGATGGTGGTGAGGTGGCGTGGAACCTTTACTTACTTTCCCTTAAATGTAATTCGCTCTATAAATTACACGATGGAATGGGATCGATCTACATTGACAGTCGTGCTGTGTCACGGCCATTAATTTCACTTCTCTCTTTGAGAAACGTTAGTCGTTTGTGACAAGCTGGTAGTTAAATCTATTATTACAGCTTGCAAGGGTTTGTGAAGTCAAAGATCAGTTGTTGGAGATACGAGAAGTAAAACAAAAGTGCTAATATCAATAGTGCTGTGTGAATGTTAACTTAGAGTGCCACCCACCACAATATTGTGACACAAAGTCAGGTCTTAGTCAGATATGACTGAGCTACCGTACGACAGTAGACGGTACTACCTGCTTTCTGTCAGCGCCGAATGTTGGGCGGCGCTTACCAAACCCGACACCCCACATTGTGCCAACGGCTTCGGGCGGAAGAGCGCAATTGGGAGGGTACTAGCCTTATCCTGGTGCGAGGAAATGCAACCCAAAGACAAAATAAGTCATGGCAGGGCAGACCAGGCCCTAAGCCTTGGTTGGCAGCTGGTCTAGGATCGAAGCTCCGACAGGCGGACAGTTAGAGCATTGCTTTGCTGATCCGGCAGCTTCTGCAGCTTGTCTTGTTCCAGATGTATAGGTGTTAACTTTCCTCTGGAGTGAACTAGGCAGGCCGAGAGAGGGATCATGCTGCATGGGCAACACATGGTTTCTTTATTTTAGCCCAGGCTTTGTGCTATGGAGAGGCAATAACTCCATCCCTGGTCTTAACCGGTCTCGGAATCAAAGCGAGAGGCAACTGTTAAGGGTTATAAGTCCTTGTCAGTTGGCGTAGACATGGGGCGCCACGCGTTGCCTCTGACGGTGGGAGACACCTACAGGTGTCACTGATCAGCTACCGCCCGCCTCAAGCTGGGCAGCCCCCGGCCAATTGGGTGCTGATCCGCCACAGCCTGCCTGCTTCAATGGGTGCTTGGGGCTAGGACAAAATCTGAATCGCAGGCTGTAAAACCAATGCACCAGGTACTAATAAAAAGAATAATAGAAACCTCAAGCTACGGCTTGCAACCTGGAACGTGAGAACCATGTGTCCAGGATTTTCCACTGACTTGACAAATATTGACGATGTGAGAAAAACGGCTGTGATTGATGCTGAACTCAATCGTCTTAACATTGATATTGCTGGCCTGCAGGAGACTCGCCTCGCTGAGGAAGGGTCACTCAGGGAAAACAATTACACCTTTTTTTGGAAGGGAAGAGGGCAGGCAGAAAAAAGGCAACACGGTGTGGGCTTTGCAGTGAAGAATTCGCTACTGGGAATGATTGATATCCCAGCTGGAGGTAATGAAATATTATTATCACTGCGCTTGGCAACCTCTTGTGGATTTGCGACCATTCTCACTGCATATGCACCGACACTCACTTCCTCTGATGATGTGAAAGATACGTTCTATGAGCAGCTAGACTCTGCGATCAAGGCAGTTCCAAAATCCGACTACATTTATATGCTCGGTGATTTCAATGCTCGTGTGGGCAAGGACTCGAGTTCATGGCCAGTGTGCCTTGGAAAATACAACATCGGTCGCATGAATGATAATGGGCAAAGGCTGCTGGAGCATTGCACTAGAAATGACCTATGTATTACAAACTCCTTTTTTAAAACAAAAGAGATGCATAAGGTCACATGGAAACATCCAAGATCCGGCCATTGGCATCAGCTGGACTTCATTATCACACGGAGACAACATCTGAACCATACATCATTAACTCGAAGTTACCACAGTGCTGACTGTGATACAGATCATTCTTTGGTTGTTGCAAGGGTTAGACTGAGACCAAAGAGAATCTACACAGCTAAACACAAGTCTAGCCCCAGGATTAATATTATTAACACTCACGATCCTGGAAAGTGCTTTGAATTTCAACAGCAACTTGAGGACGCTTTCAATGATACATCAGAAAATTGTATAGTAAATGATAAATGGAGTAAACTTAAGGAAACTATTTATAAAACAGCGGTAGGGGTTTACGGCACTGTGGATCATAAGAGGCAGGACTGGTTTGCGGCAAACAGCCAGATACTGCAGCCCTTGATTGATAAAAAGAAGATAGCTCTCTTAAGAAACAAGGAAAGACCAACGCGTAACACTCTGAGTGAGCTGAAGCAAGCGAGGAAGGATGTACAAAAGGCTGCCAGGCAGTGTGCGAATGACTATTGGATCAAGTTATGTGAGTCCATTCAAATCGCAAGTGATAAGGGAAACATCAGAAGCATGTATGAAGGGATAAAGAAAGCCTGTGGTCCAATGATCAAAAGAAGTGCACCGCTGAAAACCTTGACTGGAGAAATCATCACTGATAAGAAACAGCAGATGGATAGATGGGTCGAGCACTATTTAGAGCTTTACTCAAGTGAGACCAAGCTGGCGGATGATGCCCTCAACGCCATAGAGGCCCTGCCAACTCTTGACCACCTGGACACACTTCCCACTATAACAGAAGTTAAGTGTGCTATAAATGAGCTTGCATCTGGCAAGGCTCCAGGTAAGGATGGGATTCCAATAGAGGTGATCAGGAGTGGGCAAGACACCCTCGCTCTACAGATCCACCAGCTAATAGAGCTATGCTGGCGAGAAGGACAAGTCCCACAGGATTTCAAAGATTCAAACATCATAACGCTGTACAAGAACAAGGGAGATCGGAGCGACTGCAACAACTATAGGGGTATCTCACTTCTGTGTATTGTTGGGAAAGTATTTGCCAGAATTGTCCTGCGCAGACTTCAAGTCCTGGGAGATCAAGTCTACCCCGAATCACAGTGCGGCTTCCGTCAGAACCGGTCTACCATTGATATGATATTCTCATTGCGACAGATGCAAGAAAAATGCCGGGAACAAAATCAGCCACTGTTTATTGCTTTCATCGACCTCACAAAGGCATTCGATTTGGTCAGTCGTGAGGGTCTGTTCAAAGCACTAAAGAAGATTGGCTGTCCACCAACTCTTCTGTCCATTGTGGAATCGTTCCACACAGGCATGAAGGGTATAATCAAGTTTGATGGCTCAACTTCAGAAGAGTTTGAAATCAAGAGTGGAGTTAAGCAAGGTTGTGTACTAGCCCCCACCCTCTTTGGGATATACTTTTCACTTCTACTGAAATATGCCTTTCGTGATCAGGATGACGGTATATACATTCACTCACGCTCAGATGGTGGCCTCTATAATGCTCAGAGATTGAAGGCCAAGACCAAAATTAGCAGGGTACTAATCAGAGAGTTGCTTTTTGCGGATGATGCTGCGATTACGACCCACTCTGAGGAAGAATTACAACATCTACTATCTGCATTCTCCAATGCTTGTTCTGAATTCGGTTTAACAATTAACAAAAAGAAGACACAGATTATGTCACAAGGTGCACATGGTGTACCATCAATCTTTATTGACGACGCCGAACTGGAGATAGTAGACCATTTTACATATCTTGGATCAGAGGTAAATAGCAAATTATCCCTCGATCAGGAAATCAACATCAGGATTGGCAAGGCAGCAACAACAATGAACATGTTAGCAAAAAGAGTCTGGGAGAACAGGAAGCTTACTGCCAAAACAAAAGTCCTCGTCTACCAAGCCTGTGTCCTTAGTACTCTTCTTTATGGCAGTGAAACCTGGACAACTTACTCACGCCAAGAGAAACGTTTAAACAGCTTTCATATGCGGTGTCTGCGAAGAATACTTGGTATTAAGTGGCAAGACAAAATCACAAATACTGAAGTATTGGAAAGATCAGGTTGTGTGACGGTGTATTCCATGCTCAGTCTTCGTAGACTTAGATGGATAGGACACGTTAGGAGGATGGATGATGGTAGAATACCAAAGGACATCTTTTTTGGTGAATTACAGACGGGTAGGAGATCTCAGGGTCGGCCTCTACTACGATACAAAGATGTGTGTAAGCGGGACATGATTGATACAGGCATTGATAATGCACAATGGGAGCACGTCGCCGCTGAACGTGTTGCATGGAGGGCAACTATCAGAAATGGAATAAAGACAAAGGAGAAAATGATTGCAGATAAAGCACACACAGAGCGTGAGAGACGTAAGATGGTGCAAAATGGTGGAAATGACCATGTTTTCACATGCACCTACTGTGGGCAAACATTTGCAGCAAGAATTGGCCTTACCAGCCACACTCGCCACCGCCATGGATCGTAGTTATTGCCATATGACAGTTATTAAGCCTTTTTGAAGCACAATGTACCAAACTATCGTCTGTCAAGACGGAAAGGTGCCAATGTACAAGGTAAAGTAAAAATAATGTTTGGCAGATACCGCCAATGAGCCGGCTTCGTGGCGACGGTGTTACCGGCGCAGTTCGTAATCCCGCATACCGCGTTCAAAACACAACTGCGAGGGATTTGGCAGCAGACCGCCATGCGTTGGTTTTTTATGATATGATATGGGTACGGTCGTTCAGAAAGCAATGGCAAAATGCTGAACGTAAACTTGCCCAGGAATGACGAACAGTCAAACAATGCTGGGGTGACTGCTACGTCCTGTAAAGGATATGCAACTAACTAACTAACTATCTGCCAATGATATGTAAAGTGTTAGAACATAGCTCCGGTGGCCAGTTCACATTTGTGCCGCATTCCCTTCCCATAAAATTTTTTACAACATCTGAGAATTACCAGTTGGTTATTTATGGTACCTATCTAATGGCAGTGGAAATGCAACTTCTGTGGGAAAATACAAAGAATAACATGGACAGACGAAAAACCAAATAAGAATTCTATAAGAAACACATGAAAACCGTACAATGATTAGAGGAATTAGACGTCTGTTGAGATTATTTGGGCACGTTGTCAAAGGAAATACACTAGAGATTTAGTAATAACTGATAAAATTGACGGGAAAAGAGCAAGAGGAATGCAAAGACATAAATACGTGGAAGGCTTAGCCACATGCATAAACGGGATAAAAACCCAAACCTGATCCAGGGATTTGGTGATTGTGTGAGATACAAACCATGACAGCCCTATGTCATCTGCATGACACATGATGATGATGACACAAGAAAGTCCAAAGTCCTTGTTCTCCAAATTAAGCCTAGTGTTTAAAGATCCCTTTACTGATGTGTGGCAATGAGAGGGTATGGTACATACAGTTCTCCGAGCACTCATCTTTAGTTTAAACAGTTCACCAAATGCATAGTGGTTTAGATAATGACATAATCTTAACCGCTGTATTTATTCCCTTAAGTATTTAATAAGATCACCGAAGAAGATGAGAAAAAGGTATAGTTTAAGGAAGAACCTTCTTTGAGAGTTCTTCTGCGCAAAGTCTGCAACGTCTGCCTGCATATATTACGCTATTTTATTCCCTTTATGGTTTTAATCTGTATATTGAAGGGCCTGACTACCTCATCCGTTTTTCTGTCCTTCCAAAAAATTCTTTGCATTTACTTGAGAATCCAAATTTTTGTTGCTATTGCATATTTCTCAGTTTGCCAGCTTATCATCCATGTTTCACGTATATACACCAGCATAGACACTACGTTGCACCTTATAAAACATTTTCTATCTGCAATTGACAGTTTTATATTGGTTAGTTAAGATTATTGCAAAAGGTACCTTTCTTCCATGACAATTCCTCTGAGCTATCGTGTCTGTGTTGCAAGGATCTTCATCTCAAAGTACAAAATGCGATGGTCTTTCACTGCGACCCCCTGCTTCGTTGGCTGGGCCACTCTGTAGTTTTTGTAGGGGTTCACAATGGAGGAGTTAGACAGGAGTTCAGATAAGGCTGACAGAGATGCAACCCTGGCTAGTTAAAGCGATCCTCATTTCTTAGTTCTGTGACCAAGCTTTCGTTGAACTGTGTTACGAACTATGTTCTAAGACTTTACAATTAGCCATCTCCTGACCCACATTTAAATAAATAAAATAAATAAATAAATAAATATATAAATAAATAAATAAATAAATAAATAAATAAATAAAGCTGTTGCTGCCCATTTACATCATATCTGATTGATTTCACCACCAAACAGGAGCATCATGTTTTCAAAAGGTGGTCAGGACTGGACGGTAAGTACAATGTCAGGTCACTCATTGCAGGTTGTACATTGGACAGTGCTCATATCCTACTCAGCTTTATTACCATTGCCCTTTGGGCATAGTAAAGATTAGATAAGAACTAAACGAAACATTTAACCAATGAGTGGAGTGTTGGCTGATACAGACCAGAGCATATTCCACTCCCCAGTGGGTAATGCACATTTACATTAAGTGATTCGAAACTACACTCAGCTAGAATGTACCGCAAGACACTCGGACGCACTAAACTGATCTCCACGATAAGGTGCTGCAATGGACATTTTTGTACAGGAAAGGCTATGGCTAGAAGCTGACTAACAAGATAACATCAACTTCCTGGGCTATCACTGCGTCTTCGATATGAGAGGCGGTTTGCATGCACATCAATATCTATGTTTGTAGGCGGCACGTCGAGTTCCAGACCCTGCATGGACAGATGATTTGGTTTCAATTGGGGTTTTAACAGGCAAGAGGATTGACTTCATTGCACCGGGTTTATCCCATATGGATCTGTCTCTTTCCGCCAGGCTTGCCGAAAGCGTTTCACTAAACACTAACTCCGTAGCTCCAGCGACGACCCCCATGAGTTCCGAGAAAATTGCACTCGTGAACCCACGATATAGCGCAGAATCGAACCTATAACCTTCGTATGGCGAAGAAGGCACCGTAATCACTTTGTCACGGAGATTCCATAGATGATTTTGGTAAAATGAGCAAGGCATGATCTGGACAGAGGTAACGTGGTTGTGGGTAGAACAGTCCGGAGTATATAAAAGAAAAAGGGGTTTGTCGATGTATGTTGAGAGAGACATACAGACAAATAATAGCGGCAGTAAAAATGGATACTACGGCACTAGTGCTTGTATCAGCAGACAAAATATTTGCAAAAGTTAGAGGCTTCTTCAACTTCATAATAATAATAATAATAATAATAATAATAATAATAATAATAATAATAATAATAATAATAATAATAATAAAAACAAAGCAGGACAGACACGGAAAAGATAACTTTCGTCACGGAAATTGCTCGATGTGCGTAACTGCTTCAAAGAGCTGCAAACAACTCGGAATTTTCTGTCCTAGGCGCTAGAAAAAATGGTACGCACAATTAACTAATTCAATTTCCTTGGAAATCGCCGGCAATTTCCGGAGCTTCCTGATTTCCCAGGGCTCAATGTCTCGCTAGACTGTATGAAACCTAAACGAGATCCGTGGCTGTTAGGTTGCGCCCGTCTTGACTGTAAAATTCTGTAGAATAAAAGATCGCTCAATATTAGGTATTAATTGTGTACATCAAATGGAATACTCAAATTGACTTTACAACATAGAAATTAACAAATTGAATTGACTGAGCCATAAATTTGTAATGGTAGTCATATATCAGCCGAAGTATAATTAATTTATTCCTTTCATATGAGATATAATTCTGCAATGTGCACCTGACGAGATGCAACAAAATATGCCAGGCATCTATTGTGCAATCTATTTTTGTGACTTATGCGTTTAAATGTGTATTACACAGAAGTTTTAATTGTTGGATAATGCTTGAAGCCATTAAAATAGCACGAGAAAAAACTCCATAGATATTCACCAGCACTCATAAAAATGTAGAAGAAAGAAATAGAGATTAGAGGTCGCCCTAGACAATATACAAATTGAAAGCCACAGGGACAACACTGGGATTCAAACCCGCGGCTTCGGAATGGCCTTAGTATCTCTTTGAAGGAGCAAGTGTACGTCGAAGTACGGCCAAGTAGACGCCCTTTTAAAGGAGTTATCATCAGCCAGGTATATCTCATTCTACCCGAACCCCAACTAAGGAATATGGACAGGATGCTTATTAAGGCATTGAAATATCACCTTCGTAATATCCTAGACAAAATCACAACAGAAATGATCAATTCCTTAGAAGACATAGACTAGACCTAGTTACCCAGCTGCTGAATACAACATATGATACTGGAGATAAACCTCCTGAATTATGTACATCAATATTTATAGCAATCACATTTGATCTGGCTAACTTTGTAGTACACTTTTTATTTATCCATTTGGAGGCTTCAGGTTCGAGTCCCGATGTGGTCACTATAACTTCCATTTGTTGTATTGTCAAACGTGTCCACTAATCTCTACCTCTTTCCCCATCTTCTATCAGTGCCGATTAATATATGTGACTTGTTTCTCATACTTCCACAAATGTGGATAAGAAACGTTAAAGTTGGAAAATTGTGTGAAAATCTTAAGTGACAAAACAATATGAGGTCTGAGAAGCTTTCAACTAGTTAAGTCCTTCAAGTGTACTTTAACACTGTGTGTCTTTTAAATTCAAAAGCCTTTCTTCTGCTAAACGCGGAAGTAAATGTATATGCAGGATATTTACATTAGGGATAACAACATTTCATATGCCGATGATGTTTTAGTGTATCGTCAGGGTAAGGATAGAGAGGAGGTTGCTGTGGAACTACAAACCGAACTCAATCGCATAAGTACTTGGTGTGATGAAGCTGGGGCAATGGTCAACCCAACTAAGGCAACAGTGACCTGGTTCTCGTTGAATAATCATATTGTCAACAATCCAACACCAACTGTAATGCTGTGTTCAGAGACGGTGGAAAGAACGCAGGCAATGAATTACCTGGGGATACGGTTTGATCGAAGCCTTGCTTATAATGTGCACATAGACCAGGTGATAACAAAGGCCAAGCGGGGTTTGGCAGCGATGCGGGTGATGGCGGCAGTAAACTGTGAGCAGCGCCATCTATGTCTTCTGTACGAGGGGCTGGTCATGTCTGTTTTGGAGTATGCAATGGCAATCCTGACTGTCAGCCATAAGCAGATAGAAAGGATGGAAAGGATACAGAATGAAGCTATGCGCATTATTCTTGGATGTACAAGAGATACAGCATGCAGGGCGATGCGCTACCTTCTTGATTTTCCAACCATTGAAGAGAGAATGCAAGTTTGCAGGGCACGTGCCTACCTCAGAATTAACGCAAACACACAGCATCCACTGCATAGTGAAATTAGGAAGGTGAAGGGCAGCAGGTTAAAAAGAGGACGGTCGTGGATGGGTCAAGCCGAGGACATTCTTCAACAGGTGTGTTCACTTGAGGACTTAGAACCTGGCGAGGAGTGGGTGCAAGTGCCAACAGACTTCTGCACATCCTTTTCAGTTTGCATCCAACTAGATAGAAAATGCAGACAAGAAAATCCGGCTGCTGTTGAGGCTGAAGTACAAGCGTTGATTTTCGAGAATTCGCTAGACAGTGACGCGGTCATCTACACAGATGGGTCGGTCGTCCGACATGTGAGAAGCTCATGGGCCTTTACAGCTCGGGCCGGAGGGAGAATTGTGAAGGAGGACTCTGGTGCTTTCACTGAAACCACAAGTAGCCTGACCATGGAAGTCATGGCAGTAAGTAAAGCAATAACATGGCTCGAGACACAGACATTCACTAGGGCTTGTTTCCTTAGCGACTCAATGAACATGATCAAGAGGATAGAGGAGGGGTCGATTCCGAAGAGAATGGTTGCTGCCTCTGAAGCGGTCTCGGCTGGCAAAGATTAGTTTCATCTTCGTGCCAGGGCATGCGGGAGTACAAGGAAATGAGCGGGCTGACAAGCTCGCAGGTGAGGCTACTGTTGAGGGCGGACGCGCCATGGACCAGGCTGACATTCTGAATGCTCTACGAGAAGTGAGACTTTTGCAAGAACCAAGTGATGACTGTGAATCTACAACAATGGCCAGACTGCGAGAGCAGCAAATTAAAAGAGGGGTGGCCAAACAAGAACACTACGCAGGAAGCCAAAGAAGATTGATAAACCAACACAGAACTGGCGTCGTTAGCCGCTACACGCTGCGGGATTTGCTGAGGAGGGGATCCGAGCACTTATGGACTGAATGGTCCGATGTGCAACGAGGATGATCTGTCGACTAACTAACTAACTAACTAACATTTCATTGTATGTCGTGACGGAATTCTTTTCTCAACTTCAATAGATTTTAATATTTGTTTTCACAACATAAATATTACATAGATTAATAATATTTTTATATACCCCAGTGAATTGTCTGTCAAGACAATGGTTCGAGTTCAATCTCCAGCAGAGCCTAATTTAAAACAAAAAATTACGGCTCTGGATCGATATAAAATACAATGTTACAATATATTTCAGAAAATAAAAAAACAGTAGAACTCTAATCTGATTGGTCTAATTGATAAGTATGCTTGGAATGAAAATAAGAAACAAGTAAAGTAAAACATCATATTTTAGTATATGCTTATTATTGTTAGGTTTTTACTAAATCCGTCATTTCCAAGACGTCTTGAGTAATCTTACGACATCTGGAGAAATGTTTGAATCTAATGACAGTGTCGTGTTTCTTCTAGGCCATATTTCATATATCACCATCTATCTATCTATCTATCTATCTATCTATCTATCTATCTATCTATCTATCTATCTATCTATCTATCTATCTATCTATCTATCTATCTATCTATCTATCTATCTATCTATCTATCTATCTATCTATCTATCTATCTATCTATCTGTCTGTCTATCTGTCTGTCTGTCTGTCTGTCCGTCCGTCCGTCCGTCCGTCCGTCCGTCCGTCCGCCCGCCCGCCCGCCCGCCCGTCCGTCCGTCCGTCCGTCCGTCCGTCCGTCCGTCCGTCTGTCTGTCTGTCTGTCTGTCTGTCTGTCTGTCTGTCTGTCTGTCTGTCTGTCTGTCTGTCTTATACTTCTCATCCATCTGCCTCTCTGGCTATCGATGCATTTCATCTACATAACCATCTAAGTGGCTCTTCCTATCTACTTTCGAACACCACTCACTCCTTCTGTATACTTCCCTATCCAACCCTCAATCCCCCACCCGTACGCCCATCATCACGATCATGTTTATGTTAGCCATGTCAAGGCAACCATTATTACTTACTCTAGTATTTAAACATATTGGCAATATTTGTTTCAGGATCTCTGGGACAATATCTTCGCTTCATCCAAGCTTTCTCTATTTTTGTGTCTGTAGTTAATGTGTCTGTCTTTCTGGCTGTCTGTCATCCTTTTTTTCCAAAACAATGTTTTCCCGTAGTGAATTTGAATAACGAAGACACAAACAATAGATTGCACGATTTATTGCCTGGCATATTTCGCTGCATCTTGTCAGGTACATACTGCAGAAATCACACAAATTACGTGAAATTAACTAGATAAATCCTTCAAGTTGAAATATACACAATTTCGCACAGTAATGTCGATTGTCTACCACGGTAATTTTAAGCTGACTAACATGTCTTTCTGTTTACACAATTCTGGCTTGCGTTGATAGATCATAATTGCTTCTGCAAATTTTAACAAGCGAGTATTTTGTGTTCTAAACAACACGCGAAATGCAGTGTCTCTGGACACAACATGGCGACTGGCGACAATGTGCCTGCCGATTGAAGACGCCGGGAGCTTCCGGTGTGTCGGCTCCTCGTGGCTATCATCTCCTGTGTGTTGTATCTTGTTGACCCATTGAGGTATGTGTTCTGACACCCGTTTGTTAAGCTGTCTCTCCGTTCGACCAATGTAAACGGCCTGGCATCTACATGTGAATTGGTAAATACAATTGTTTGTGGCGTACAGAGGAACAGGCTCTTTGACTGTTGGTGTAGGAATGGGTACGGTTTTACATCTAATGACTGGAGTTGCCGCACAGAATGTTCGACCTACTGCTGTAGTAAGCCGGTCTTGTAGACGTTGCATTACGTCATCCCCTCGAAAGGTTAGCTGGATGAATACCTTGAGTTTAGGGACTGTAGTTACGTCTGCTTTGGGTTTGGGCTGTTGGCAATGGCGCTTTATAAATCCTGTGGAGTACCCATTCAGGTTTAAGACATTCTTCAGAGTTTCAAATTCCTCTGTCAGTGTGTCCTGGTTGCATATCTTTCTAGCACGGTCAAACAAGGTCCGTACTAAGCCCCGTTTGTATTGGACAGGTGTGAAGCTCTGAAAATTTAGGTATTGGCCAGTCCATGTTTCTTTGCGATAC
The DNA here is from genome assembly GCA_014155875.1 of Cepaea nemoralis. Classification (NCBI taxonomy): domain Eukaryota; kingdom Metazoa; phylum Mollusca; class Gastropoda; order Stylommatophora; family Helicidae; genus Cepaea; species Cepaea nemoralis. The sequence continues at coordinate 66,728 of JACEFZ010002973.1, forward strand.
ACCGATCTTTGAATTGTGCCGTCTGCTCTACGTCTCATTAGAATATCTAGGAACGGTAACGCTTCGTTGTGTTCGTGTTCCATAGATAGAGAGATGTTTTTACCAATACCTAAATTTTCAGAGCTTCACACCTGTCCAGTACAAACGGGGCTTAGTACGGACCTTGTTTGACCGTGCTAGAAAGATATGCACCCAGGACACACTGACAGAGGAATTTGAAACTCTGAAGAATGTCTTAAACCTGAATGGGTACTCCACAGGATTTATAAAGCGCCATTGCCAACAGCCCAAACCCAAAGCAGACGTAACTACAGTCCCTAAACTCAAGGTATTCATCCAGCTAACCTTTCGAGGGGATGACGTAATGCAACGTCTACAAGACCGGCTTACTACAGCAGTAGGTCGAACATTCTGTGCGGCAACTCCAGTCATTAGATGTAAAACCGTACCCATTCCTACACCAACAGTCAAAGAGCCTGTTCCTCTGTACGCCACTGTCACCAACTGGCTTGAGGTAGCTCCCGGTTGGGCAACCACTCAGCCAAAATCATTTTCTTCTACTGGTGGTTAGTTCTGGATACAGTTTGAGATCCCCTAACTCTGTCAGAAGGGATTAATTACCACTGACTAATCCCAGAGAGAAAACGTGGAACAAATGTCTGTTATGCTGATTTAAGACACTGTCCCTGATACTCAAGAAAACAGCCAAGAAGTGGCTCGTTGAAGATAGAATATATCTATATAGATTTGGCTGTACTTGGTATCACCAGAAGTGAGAAAGGAGGGGTTAAGCTATGTACCGTAATCTGGTTACTTATGACTGCATAGGCAAGGTCCCTCCCTGACATAACTTCCTACTTCTGGACAATATGTGTGAACCCCCACTAAATGTTCTCCAAATGTGTGTACATATTTAAACTACACAAACATTTATCAACATTTAGAATGTATACAGACAACTGAGTTTAAAATACAACAACTGTGTTTATTCTTGCTATTGATGATCATATGATGATGATGATTATATTATGGTATACGTAACTTAAGAGGTCACATAGGTCATGCTTCCCCCAGTGAGACGCAGTTCACTGTCAGATTGAAGGAGTCCAAATTGGTCCCTCACAAGGCTAAGTCACTTCCTGATATGGGTTGTTGACTGTCCATTGCTCCTAAGAGATCTGGAATGAAACGAACGGAGATGGGTAGTATCTACGTCTACACATCTCAAACACATATGTCTATACATTCATATAAGCATACATTCAAGTCATAATATATGATGGTATGATGATATATATGATGGCATGTTACATAAACATATATCAGTTCTAAATAAATAAATATATATGTATATATTCATAAAACTATTTAGAACATCTATAGCTCAAAACATACATATTCATATACATTTATGTAATGGAGTGTTTCCCATATAAGTTCACCTCACTTACACTCTCCCTTTCTGATTCATTCATACTGTCTTGTCGGAAGGACTGGTCGCACAGTCCTGTCGAACATTAAATGCCTTCCCTGAATCTGTCTGGGATATTGAATGTCCTAAGTCATGTCTGTCCTCATGCAGACATCATGCAGACAAGGCGAACTGGTGCCATTCCTCAAACCAAGTGGTTTCACCACAATCTTGGTAGGCACTCAAAATGTTGGTCCAAATAATCAATGTTAATCGGACGCTATCAAGAGACTGGTAGCTCTCAGGAATTTCTCCTAAGTAGTCAGTCTCCCCAATGTTTAACATCATACAGGATGAATCTAAATGTATCTCCTGTACATGAATAAGCCACACGCTCATGTAGCTTGGATAATGGATTTCTCCAAATTATCACACACAACAAATCAGACAACCAAGTGGTGAATGCAAGAAGAAAATAGTTCTCAGTGAAATCGTAAAGCTAGAACTGGAACATTAAGTACAAAGAAAATCCACGAGTGTAAAGTTGGGGAGAATATGTAAAAACAGGAAACTACCAAGCCTTCAGACTAGCAGACAAACTAATCAGAATAATGGTTTACCTGGTTTATAGCTAGGAAATTCCATCATAATACTTCGTACAGAAGTCCAACAGAACGAAATGTTAATATTTCTCCAGTAGGTATCCTAAGAATGGTATTGTGAATTTGCGTCTGAAGTCTTGCTGGCCATGCATGTAGTTTTATTCTATTCAATTCCTGGCTAGTTTCCAGGTTGGTTAATTAATATGTCCCATTTTCATTAACTCCGCCTATTTTTCCATGTAAGATGGTTTACCCAGATGGATTAAGTGCCAAATTCTTTTCACCCCTCCTCCTTTCCTGTGGACGGTAGTTTCATTTGTCAATCAAATTGACCGATGCCCCGCCACATTCCTGAAACAATGAATTGGCCCCTGCAACAGACGTTGCGTCATTACATTCCAATCTGCTGTTAACACCCGCCTTCCTGGGTTGCTGGCAATAGTGGGTCAGCCATGTGTTCCTACTTTGCCGCTGTATTGCCGTGAGGTGTCAAGTATCTGGTCCTAATTGCTCCTTTGTGGTGGCAACTCAGACGTTGTCCCGTCTCCCCAATGTCTGGACTTATAGATAGGTGTTAGGCCTGCATTATATTGCCGTCTTTGGATCACACGGGGTTTTCCCCTGAGTAGCACTGCCATGTATTATTTCAGACGGGTCTGGCTGACCCTCTTATCTCCCATTCTGCCGTGGCTTGTAAACTAACACGTCAATCTCAACTGACTGGCTCCGCGATGTCTGGTTGATCAGAACATCAAAGGGAAAATCTCTTAGATGTAGAGACCAGACATTGCTTTGATCTACCAATGTAGTAAAAATGATAGTGCGGGCTCTAAGTGACTCTGTATTTTTCTCTTACGTTTTTATCCTCTTCTGGGGAACGTTTATTCTTTTAGAGAATTTTTAGAAAAATATTGTGGGCTCTGTAATTCCTTGAAAACTTGGGTAATTATGATGCTGCTGGGGCTGTCCCGTCACATACGCCACAAACAATTGTATTTACCAATTTACATGTAGATGCCAGGCCGTTTACATTGGTCGAACGGAGAGACAGCTTAACAAACGGGTGTCAGAACACATACCTCAATGGGTCAACAAGATACAACACACAGGAGATGATAGCCACGAGGAGCCGACACACCGGAAGCTCCCGGCGTCTTCAATCGGCAGGCACATTGTCGCCAGTCGCCATGTTGTGTCCAGAGACACTGCATTTCGCGTGTTGTTTAGAACACAAAATACTCGCTTGTTAAAATTTGCAGAAGCAATTATGATCTATCAACGCAAGCCAGAATTGTGTAAACAGAAAGACATGTTAGTCAGCTTAAAATTACCGTGGTAGACAATCGACATTACTGTGCGAAATTGTGTATATTTCAACTTGAAGGATTTATCTAGTTAATTTCACGTAAGTTGTGTGATTTCTGCAGTATGTACCTGACGAGATGCAGCGAAATATGCCAGGCAATAAATCGTGCAATCTATTGTTTGTGTCTTCGTTATTCAAATCCTTTTTTTTTGTTTTCGTAAATTACACATCAAATCAATTTTATTCTTTTTCCGTGCTTCGCCCAATTTTAAGTCCAAAAAGTCGCTTTGCCGTATTTACATAAATTGAACTCTTTTTCAAATAACGAAAGCAGATATTCCGTAGAACTTTCTTCTCAAATATTAAAATTATTTACCTGCCGCTGAGTTGTTCGGACAACCAGTCATTGTAACTGCCAGCAACATCAAGCAGAGATCTTCAAGCTAATGATTGCTGACAGAACGCTGAAGAGGCAAAAAAGTCATTCTCTTACAATAACGACATGAAATTTAAATTATATTGTTTACCTTTTTTGGTCCTTTTTGTTGGCTTTATATAATTGTCAACATTGAATTTATGGCTTTCATATATTCTAGTTCTTCTCCATTTTATGATGTCCTTTTTATTATTATTTCCATATTCTACCCTATTTGTCTTTTCCCCCCTCTCCATTCGCTCACTTTTGCCGCCATTATTTTCCTACTCTCGTGTTCTTCCGGGAGATAAAGAAAAGACATCCATGACTGACATTAACTGTTAATTGAGGTTAAGCCACTGTCATGCTTCTTTTAGAGTTTTTCGCACTGCATTTTCTTATAGTGCTAAAACTGAAAGTACAGCATTGTTTCCTTCACTATGCCAGCGCTACATGTTTTAAAAGTCGTCTTCTTCTTCTCCTCCTCCTTCCTCTCCTCTTCCTCCTCCTCCTCTCCTCCTCCTCTTCCTCCTCCTCCTCCTTCTCTTCTCCTCCTCCTCCTCCTCCGCCTTCTTTATATCTTTTTATTCTTCTTCTTCTCCGTTTTCTGCTCCTTCTCCTCGTCCTCACCTTCCTATTCCTCTGTCGTCTTCTCCTCCTTCTCCCCCATTTTCCTTTTCTTCTTCTTCTTGTTCAGCTGCCTTGCCAACAACAAGAATCGGCGATCACGACTCTACATTTCAGTTTACCATTTGATATTGTAATCAAGCTGATTTTGCGTATATTATTATTTTTTGTCCAACTGTTCATGCTTTCCACGACCATTTTTCGTACATTCGTGACGAGAGACCATATTTTTGTATTGACATTTTCAAATATTCGCGACGAAATTCCAATACTGTGCTGACTCTTGACCTACTTACACCTAATCTACCTTTTGCACATGTGAAACTCCCATACCGGTTTTGCACGCCTCGCTGGATTTAGGCTTAGAGTCACTTAGAGAGGGGACGAAGAGTTCTGCAATTGTCCTTTGGATATTGCAATTTATTAACGGATAGGGAGAACTGCCTCTACACCATGCTCTCTTAATTAAATGCAAGACCTTGTCAGAGCCTATGCGACCTAAGCGAAACTGCATTGTACTTAAGAATTAAAGCACGCAGTCTTCCAGAGAATTCAAGACAATGTATTCCCTTGGTGAGTTTAAAAACAGACGTCATAAACAAAATATTGCAAGATTTCTTCGCAAACAATATCTAAAATGCCAAAAGATTAACAGACAGCAGAATTCTACACGAGAGGAAATTCTGCGCGTACTTCATGAGCTCAAAGAAACAATAACGTTGAGCAGAATCTTCAGACACATCTGGAAGATAAAACTGCAGGTTTATTTGTCACAACTGGCAATACATTATTGGCCAAACAAGACATGGGCTATATCGCTTGGGACAGAGATCCATTGTGCCAGCGACCTGTTCTTAACACCAGTTCATTTCTACAAGAGTAATTTTGTTTGCGATCCTTGTTGTTGTTCAAATGCGGTCGATTATTGCTGTAATGAATAAATATGTACATATGTGTTCCATTGGACCGTGCCTTAGTCTAGTGGTAGCAAGTGTGCTGGCAGCCGTGGAAGTTAATCACATCACGAAAAGACCACGGGCTTCTGATTGACAAATCTACACACACACACACACACGCACGCACGCACGCACGCACATCTGACAAATCTACACACACACACGCACGCACGCGAGTGCACACACAAACACACACGCACGCACACACACACGCACGCACACACACGCACACACACACGCACACACACGCACAAACACACACTCTGTTTGCAATTGTTGTCTACCATCATCATCCAATGCCTTGTCCACTGGCGTGAACGATCATTCCTCTCCACAAATTGCGATCTCCGACGGCATGGATCAATTCGTGTGTTGACTCCCTTCTGTGCCATGACACAAGACTGTCAAGAATCTTCACACACAGTCTTCCTCTATCTCTCTTTCTGCAAATCTTTCTGGCTGTCAAAACATTTTCCAGTTTTTGTTTTCTCATAATGTAGCCAAACAAATGATTACAGCCTCATTCTGATGTTTGTGATAAGTTGTCTTTGCGTATTAGCTTCCATTAAATCGTCCTGATTGCCCATTTTGGCTGTCCAATTAATTTTCAGTATTCTTCTATACAACCACATCTCCTAGGCTTCCATGGATTTTTTCGTAACTTTACTAATTGTCTAGGACTCGTAACCGTATATTAAAACTGGTTCTATGTAACATGCAAGAACTCTTTTCTAACTTCGGAACGAATCTCTCAATAAGAGCTAGAACTTTCACTGTCTTGTGTCGATTCTACAGCCTTCCCTCTGAGCGAGGGCAGTGCATCTGAGTACGGAACTCTTCGGTGGGGCAAATCGCTGCGCCGTAGCAGTTGCCAAATCATGCAAATTTCTGCCGAAGTCCAACCGGAATACCAAGGTTGTAGTCGTCGTACGAAAGCCACACTCCGCAGCAGAGACCAAGAGATGGGTCGAGGAACCCAGAGGAACAGCCAGCTTCCCAGAGTGTGGCGCAGTGAACGGGTCACAAAGAAGGAACATAGTAACGAAGATGAACGGAGGCGACAGAGGCAGTGGCTGGGGAAGAAGCTGGCTCCCCACGACCACAGGTGCTAGGATGGTGTGAGGGCACCAAGCACAGGATGCACAGGTTCTCCTCCCTGAGGGAGGGGAGGCTTTAGAGCAGACATGTTTGCAGGTGTGGGATAACCACGGAAAACACAAGGACAACGCAAGCGAGCGAATGTCTTGCACTGGAGGGGAAAAACGTACAGAGTCATGACCTGGACGGGTCCACCTATAGAGAATTTCAAGAAGTGAAAGGGCCGAAATATTCGGTTTTTAAAAAAAACGGGGGGGGGGGGGGGGGTCCTTCTGATGATCAGACACCCCCCCCCCCCCCCCCGCCATGTTTGCTCTGCGGCGGAGTTTTTATCACCAACTTGTCTACAAGTCTAAACATGTCCACACCCGGCAACTAGTATGAGATATGCACGACTGGGGAGGATGAACGACTCTCTATCACCAACATTCTGACAAGAGACATTTCAGGTGCGTGTCATTAACAGAAAAGTTACTGATTATCTGCATATCCTTTAAAGAACGTAGTAGTCAACCCCAGGATTATTTGGCTGTTCGTGATTCCTGCGCAAGTTTACGTTCAGTAGTTTGTCATTGCTTTCTGAACGACCGGCACCCATATCAGTTCATGAAAAACCAACGCAAGGTCGTCTGCTGCCAAATCACCGCAGCTGTGTTTCGAACGCGATATGCGAGATTACGAACTGCGTCCTTAACTCCTTCGGCACGGAGCAAGTAAAGACACATGCCAAAATTGCCTGTAGAAGAAGAAGAAGAAGAAGAAGAAGAAGAAGAAGAAGAAGAAGAAGAAGAAGAAGAAGAAGAAGAAGAAGAAGAAGAAGAAGAAGAAGAAGAAGAAGAAGAAGAAGAAGAAGAAGAAGAAGAAGAAGAAGCAGCAGCAGCAGCAGCAGCAGCACCAGCAGAAGAAGAAGAAGAAGAAGAAGAAGAAGAAGAAGAAGAAGAAGAAGAAGAAGAAGAAGAAGAAGAAGAAGAAGAAGAAGAAGAAGAAGGAGAAGAAGAAGAAGAAGGAGACGAAGAAGAAGAACAATAATAAGAAAAAGAACAAAAAGATAGAAATAAGAAGCATTAGGAACAAGCAACAGGAAGACAGAAGAATAGAAGAAGAAGAAGTTCTCAAGTCAAAAGGAATTAATGGATGAAATATACAAAACTTTCAAAAATGATTCTCACAGCAATCTCTGCCAAGAAACAATATAGTTTTTGTCATCTGTCAGTAGTGCAGTGTGGCGACGTTTTATAAAGCTGACTGGATATTTAGCAAAATCACCTTATGCCCATGAAATGGGACATACCCGATATTACTATTTTCGATCGTTACAACGTAAATTTACAATTCTTATTCCATTGATTCTGTTGAATATGATGAGTTCAGTGAATGTACAGATCGCCTCTAACGTGAATACATATTGAATACTCGACGCTTTCCTAGTTTAGGTTAGTTATTTGCATGTCCTTTACAGGATGTTGCATTCCACCCCAGCGTTTATTATCTGTTTGTGATTTACTAGACAATGTTAGTTCAGTAGTCTGAGATTGCCTTCTGAGCGACTGACGCTCTATGCTATCGAAATCAACGCATCCAAATCGCCCAGAAACCTCGACTCGGTATGTTTGGGAATTATGAAACGGCGCATATCACTGTCTACTAAGCCACAGCTCCGGTTAGTTTAGGTATACAGAGACGAAGAAGTGTAGGTGGACAGAGACGAAGAAGTGTAGGCAGACAGAGACGAAGAAGTGTAGGCAGACAGAGACGAAGAAATGTAAGTAGACAGAGACGAAGAAGTGTAGGTAGACAGAGACGAAGAAGTGTAGGCAGACAGAGAAGGACAAATGTAGGTAACTAGAGAAGAGGAAGTGTAGGTAGACAGAGAAGAAGACGTGTATGTAGACAGAGAAGAGGAAGTGTAGGTAGACAGAGACGAAGAAGTGTAGACAGACAAAGACGAAGAAATGTAAGTAGACAGAGACGAAGAAATGTAAGTAGATAGAGAAGGACAAATGTAGGTAACTAGAGAAGAGGAAGTGTAGGTAGACAGAGACGAAGAAGTGTAGGTAGACAGAGACGAAGAAATGTAAGTAGACAGAGAATGAGAAATGTAGGTAGACAGAATGAGAAATGTAGGTAGACAGAGAAGAAGAAATGTAAGTAGACAGAGAAGGAGACATGTAAGTAGACAAAATGAGAAATGTAGGTAGACAGAGAAGAAGAAATAAAGAGAAATGGGTAGGGATACAAACCAAAGGTCGGATTTCTATAAAAATGATAAGTTAATGGATGTATTGATAGATATGTGGATTTGATGAATGGATGATTGAACTGGATGGCTGGATGGATTTATTCGATACATGAGTCAATGAAGGCGGAAGAAGTAAAAGAATGTTGGTAAGCATGTATTGAAAAACAGAATGAATCACATGTAAAGAAGAATAGCCAAGGGATAACAAAACTAAAAGGTAGTTTCCTCTCAAACAACCAAAGTAAACAGTGTAATGCAATTGTACTAAGGGGTTTTGTGTCGGAGCATGTGAGAGCTCTGGGTTAGAAAATCAGCGCGTGCTTTTAGCATGCTGTTGTCATTTGTGGAACATGACATCCATTATGAGTGAGCAGAGAGTGAATGAGGAGATAGTGCATGGATAAAAAAAAACAGTGAAGAAAGGAGAAGCGTAACGCTTGCAAATCTGTTTTAAAATGTTGACACTTGAATTTCCAGGACAGAGAAACGCAAATGATGCGTTATGCTGCGACAGAAGCATTTAAGATGTGTAAACACTAGGACAATCAGTGTTATATCTCCCATTTACTCTTTCTCTCTGTCCCTCTCTTTCTCTCATGTCGCTCTCTGTGCCTCTGCCTTTGTCTTGCTCTGTCGCTCTGTCTCTCTCTAGCTTTCTCTCTGTCGTACTGTCTGTATCTCTTGTCTTTCTGTCTCTCTTTCTCTTTCTCTTTCTGCCTCTCTGTATCTTTCTGTGTCGCTCGCTGTCTCTCATTGTCTAGCTCTGTCTCTTTGCGTATAGCCCGGTCTGTCCTACTTATCTATCTGTCCCTGCCTCTCTCTGCCCCCTTCTGTCTCACTCACTGCGTGTATCTATCTCTATGTTTATTTCTGCCTCTCTCCCCTTCTCTAACTGTCTGTATCGGTCTCTCTCCTTGTCCCACTCTGTCTATATTGTTCTTCACATTCTCTCTGTCGAAACTAATACGCCACATTGCATTGTTGCGTTGTTTTATATCCCACGCGACTTATCTTATTTTACCTCCCTATCTTGTGTCAGTATCTTTATTTCACTCATATCATCTCCTAACAATAGCCATTCTCGGACATTTAGCATATCTTGTTTCATCGTAGCTATGCGCAAGTTTTCCGGCATTCTCCATTTCTCTTGTATATTTGCTGTCACAGGTATTATTATTGATCGTTAGAAAAACAATACATGGTAGTTTCCAAAGAAGCACACATTTCAGTATAATGTTTGTTTGTGTCATCAAGAGGCTTCTTACTGGCATAGGCGATCATGTTTCTCCACATCTTGCGATCTCCAACAGTATGGCTCAATTCGTGCTGTTACACCCGTCCACACAATAACACAAGGTTGTCAAGATATTTCTCTCGCTGTCTTCCTCTGTCTCAAATTTCACAAATCCTTCCATTCGTCGCAATATGTTCTAGTTTGTGTCTTCTCATAATGATCTGAAAATATTGTTTTCTGATGTTTTCGATAAGTTATCTTTGTTTCTTAGCCTCTTTGAAAACGCTTGGATGTCTCATTTTGGCTATCCAAGGAATATTCTGCATTCGTGTGTAAAGCCACATCTCTGATGCTTATACAGTGTTTTGGAGATGTTTTTAAAAAAAAAAATATGTTTCGTTTGCTTACTGATTGTCCATGATCCACAACCAATGGTTAACTGGTTATGTTTAACCAAACTCGACACCCCACATTGGAGGAGCGCAATTGGGATGGTACAAGTCTTATCCTGGCGCGAGGAAATGCAACCTAAAGACAAACTATCAGACCCTAAGCAGTGATCTGCAACTGGTCTCAGATCGAAGCTCTGACAGGAGGACAGTTAGAGCATTGATTTGATGATACGGCAGCTTTTGCAGCTTGCTTTGTTCCAGATGTATTGATGTTACTTTACCTCTGGAATAAACTAGGCAGGCAGAAAGATGGATCATGCTCCATGGGCAACACATGGTCTCTATAATTCTGCAAAGGCTTTGTGCTATAAAGAGATTATTCTGATTTGTTTTAAAGCACAATAACTATCGTCTGTCAAGACGGCAAGGTGTTAGTATAGCACTGAACATGCAAGAAATTGTTTTCTAACTTCTAATGACAATGCAGGTGAGAAGTGTAAATATCTGTCCATGAAGACAGAGACAGATGTACGTTGACTGTTTAAATATCTCGACAATAAGTAATAACATTACCAACGTTAATCTAATTAAAATATCAGATGTAAAAAAGAAGTCGAGAGTCAGTGTCGCTACTTACCTCCAGACCACACATCGGAAAAAGAGGAAAAGAATATGTGCACACGTGTTTCTAGATAATCATTTCCCATAATGTCTTATGTCCGTGTTCTTATAAGGACACTTTTATGTTGATGACGTCTTTCTTATTTCTCAGACACCTTATGTATGCTATCATTTGTACTCTGTTTTTCTATGTAACCCTCTGATTGTTTGCAATTAGCTTTTATTTATATGCTGTTACTTTAACATGTGTTTCTTTTAAATATCAGTATAATTACTTTTGTCATTGCTTTTATTCGTATCTGAAGACTTCGAATGTCATGCTTTCTCCATAAAGCTTTTGTCTGAAAACTCTACACAAATATTATTGTAGTATTAGGGATCGCCATGTTGTCCTAAGATTTATTTTTACATATTGCTTAAGATTTGTAATGCATCTGCCCTAGATTTACAGTCTACATGTGATCAAAACTAATACAAGCTGTCTTATAAAAGCACAAAACCCCCCATAGAATTGCATACAAAAACTCCCATTAAAATTGCATCCAAAAACACACCTGCTTAGCTTTCGGCATATTGAAGTAGTTTATAGATAGCGCTAAAAGAAACAGCAATTTTTGTCCGACACATGAAATATGTCGATGTAATCTCTAATTTAGCATCATAGTGTGAAGTATACGTTTCTGGAAAATTTCGAGCTAGATATGGAAATATAATAAATATCACTTTTTTGGTATGGAGAATTATTTCTGTTAATCATTAACCAGTGGCTTGTCTTGTGCATAACTTCGACCCAAAACTAGTATTTTGTAATGTGTCGCTACTATAGGCCAGATGTCCTCTACTTCTGTTTGTCATGTGTAAATTGTCTACCCCGTTGTTGATCTACGTTACCTTTCTATTTTAAGCCTCTCTGGTACTCTTCGTTCCATAATTATATTTTGTAGACTTTCATGTCTTTTTACATGTCTAACATATTTCATTGTCCTAAAGTTTGCTAAGCTTAGTAACTGATACAAACTACGATTCTTTTAGTAATGAGTTTTGTATTAGCTAGATCTGTTCGCTGTTTTCCGTTCTATTTATTTGTAATATTCCTGATTAACATGTATTTTCAAATACGGAAATATGGTTCTCGGATGCTTTATTAAATATCCAGGTTTCGCACCCATAAGTTGCCACGGTAAATTTGAGTGAAGAACCGACATCACAGCACTCGGGGCAATACCACACGTGCTCCGTCCTAATATTCAACAACCAGAGAAGAGTCCCAATTATAATGGCACCAGTTGCGAGTAATGTTTGTTCCTCTAATAATTTATGTCATCATATTTCCATCGTCCGCAAGCGGAGTGACTAGATATTAAAAACTGTTCACTTTTTGTAATTTCTCTCCACTGATGATTACATCTGTTCCCATATTTGTTTTATCGCTTGCCGTTGTATTTGTTTATGTTGCATTAAAATATACATTTTGTTTTTCACTTTGTCCTTATATTGAATCAGTGAATTCCTTAAATATAATTTGTTTTGTTGATACGTAATATTACGGTGTCATCATCGTATTGATATTTCCATTTTTCTATTTGCAAAATTACAAACGGATTATATTGTTCCCTGTCAATATTCTCTTTAACATTCCTCATGCTGTTTCAGTATACATGTGAAATAGATAAGGGAGATACAAATCAGTCATATTGTGGTTCCGGGTTCTATATCAAATCTGTTGTATCAACACACTTTCTCTCGGCTGCCTTTTGTTCTCACTAGAGTCATTTTTATGATATTGGCACAGTCCCGTGTTACATATGCGTAGAAAATAAGTCATAATTTGTTGGGTTTCGTTGGTGTGCCACTTCAAAAGAATGACATTGGTGAAAGACCGTTTGCGAGATGGAAAATGTGAGTGCATTTTGGAGTAATGACCATAGCAAGTACCATCAACTGACATTAATTCAGGTGTAATTATTTCTAGGAGAGATTGTATCTTACCTTGTTGAGGATTGTATGATTCTATGATAACGGCTCACACATAGAGGATTAGAGGCTACTTGGCCTCAGAGGATTCTCTACAGCACCGTGGTGGTTTGCATGTGTAGTACATAACATCATGTTGCAGTCGCACATTTGTTTGGGTCTTCGGTTGTAACGATTTCGTTCTCTTCGTATTGACAAGAGACCTGTGCTGAAATTGTGTCTACCTAACTATATTAGCGGTACTAAAGGACACACTTGCGGACACCTTCTGTAATGGTTATGTTGTCTGAGTCTTCTGTTATAAAGATTTCGTTCTCTTTGTGTCGACGTTTCTGTGCTTAAGTGATATGTTTACATAGCAAGATTAAAGGACACATTTGCGGGTGCCTTGTAAAACTTGCTTCCTCACAAATTGAATTTTATTGAAGTTAATGTGGATTCCTTAGAAATTCGTTCGGTAAGAAGAACCACATGCCACATGTAATATCCATTAATGTGCTGCTCTATTAAAATTAAATGTTAAATCAAGCATACATATTGGTACATGAAGTTTCAATACACTTACATAACGTAGAAAACGGGAAAACATCAAGAATAAAATGGATGCAATTAATGTCAATATATTAGATGTTAGTGAAACGCCATGGCCAGGTGCTGCAGAAATATATTTAGATAAACACCACATTATTTACTCAGGAGGGAATGAATACAAATGAGAAGCTGGCATTATCTTGCATCAACAGAGTGCAAAAACAGTGAATGTATTTTGGACAATCTCAGGTAGTGTGCTATTTGTGACACCCATTGGCAAACCTCTTGAGTATCAGTATAACACAAACATAAGCACCAACTGCAGACAGCACAGAAGATATAGGTGTTTTGCTTATATTAGTGAGTTAGACGTGGCTTTGGACCAGTACAAACATTTTGAAATAATAATGCTGACACTCGAGGCCTTCCTCGTACACATTGGCAATGAAAAGGTGAGTAACGTGGCTAGTGGCTATGACGTTGATCAAAGGAATTGAGTGAGGTGACAAATTAATGATGGGAGATGCCTTGAAGAGATTAGAACAAGAATCGCCATGGCGAAAGTAGCCTTTAGCAAGATGAAAAACATTCTGACCAATAAAAAGATGTCAATTGAAACGAGTAAAAGAGTGTTGAGGGGATACATAGAGCCTGTTCTTTTGTATGGATGTGAAACTTGGACAATGAGCAGTCAAGCTGAAAAACATCTGATGGCTGCAGAAATGTGGTTTCTAAGGAAAATGCAAAGAATACCATGGACAGACAGAAAAACCAATAACCAAGTACTACAGGAGGCAAATGAACATCGTAAACTGATTCGAGAAATTAGACGTAGACAGTCAAAATTTTTTGGACATGTTATGAGAAAAAATGGATTGGAGAACTTGGTGACAACTGGCAAGATCGAAGGGAACAGACCGAGAGGAAGACCGAGAGGAAAATACCTGGATGGCTTGGCCACATGGCATGGACGAGACAGGAACACTGAGCTGATCCACGACACTGGTGATCGAGTGAAATGGCGAGTCATGACCGCCCACGCTTTCCGGCATGGCACATGATTGATTGATTGACTGACAAATTAATAGAGTGGGCAGTATCTGCAGATATGATTCTGTGTAATTGTTAGTTGAAACTTTAGCGTCAGCCGGGAAATATACCCGGATCGCCTGCTTGGAAGGCAACCATCCTAACCTTTACATCACCGACGATGCTCCGTGGCGAAGTAGTCACACCATCTGACTCGGGCTCCGAAGTTTGTGGGTTCGATTACGGGCCGCGTCCTTCGGTTCACGAGTGCATTTTTTCGGAGACTCTTGTGGGTCGTCGCAGGAGATAGGGAGTTTGTGCTTTATGCGACGCTTTCGGCAGCCCGCGCTGCGGAAAGAGACTGAGCCATATGGGATAACACCCTGGTGCAATAAAGTCGACACTGTCGACTTTTTAAGTTAGTTGAAACACGGTCCTTGGCAATTATGGATTTAGAAGCATCTGAGGGTTAATTTTCACAATCAAATTACCTACACCGTGATTCCAGAGACACTCAGAAGTATTTCAATAGGAGCAACAACTAATTCTGGAGCAGACAATCATAGTGATGATCCTCTAGTATAGGAAAGATCTGATTAAATCGTATATAAAAGGAAGGCACCACAGAATATCAAGTTAGATCTATTATTACTTAAAGGAGACACTCAAATTAACGAAAGTTACCATATGGCTGTACAAAACAGACATAATGATATGAAAAATACATACTATCCACGAACAATGGGATATGTTGCGTGGATTAATTCAACAGGCGTAAAAAGAAATAATTCTTTCTATACATCCTCATAATCATTATCATCATCACCATCACCACCACCACCACCACTAAAACTATCATCATCATCATCATCATCATCATCATCATCATCATCATCATCATCATCACCATCATCATCATCGTCGTCTCGTCGTCGTCGCCGTCGTCGTCATCATCATCATCATCATCATCATCATCATCATCATCATCATCATCATCATCATCATCATCATCATCGTCGTCGTCGTCATCATCATCATCATCATCATCATCATCATCATCATCATCGTCGTCGTCGTCGTCGTCGTCGTCATCATCATCATCATCATCAAGTGCCTTGCCGACTGGCGTGGGTGATCATCCTTCTCCACATCTTGCGATCTTCAAAGTTATGTATTAGTTCGTGAGCTGATTCCCTTCCATGCCATGACACAAGACTGTCAAGAATTTTATCTCGCTCTCTTCCTCTATCTCTCTTTTCACAAATCTTTCCAGTTGTCGCAACGTGTTCCAGTTTGTTTCTTCTAATTAACAATAAAGACTGCCTCTTTCTGATGTTAGTTGTCTTTGCGACTTAGCCTCCCTGAAAATATCTAGACTGTTCATTTTGGCGGTCTAATGAGTTTTCAGCCATTCTTCTTGTCAAGAGGTAACGTTATTCTCTCCCCAAGATACGAGTTCAGGCTCTATAATGCAGCAACGTTCACCTCGAGATCTATGTGGCTCTGGGGTATTATGGTACAGGACAGCATACATTGAGGCATGATGGTACAGGACAGCTTAACTATCTGAACTCCAAAAACGACTCAACGAATATACTGGTGGAGTGAACTGCATGTATTTTACTGCAGCTGATATCAGCTGACGGCTATGAGTGTGGGGCGATTCAAACTTGAGTCATTCTCGCTTACCATTCACTCCCGCTCTTCCATCAGTCATCATCTCCCTAAACCAGTGAGAGTGTTGGGAACAGAGCCAGCCGCCTAGTATCCTAGTAATGCTAATCAACTACGCTTGCCTACCTTCAACCGAAGCTCACCATAATCGAGCTCCAACGGCTAATGTCATCAGGCTGCCCGTAACTGGAACCATGCTTAACCTTTGGTGACTTACGAATTAGTAACGGCTTGAATCCCGTGACTGGTATTGAAACACATCCTATCCCTTCGTAAGCTGGAACACAACTAATGCTTGAGCCGTTATGGCGTTAGGTGACGTCGTATCATGACGTCTAAATTGCGTTCAATGTTGGTGTCACAATGTTCACCATTTGTGCCACTCTTTATCTTCTTCTTTGATGCGCTAACTCATCAATTGCCTGCATCACTGTCATTTGCCACATGACACTTCTATAAAACCACATCTCCTAAGTCTCAAGGGATATTTTTCGCTTCTTTATTAATTGTCCAGGATTCCAGCAATTTGTTAGAACTAGTTGTATGTAACATGCGACTTCCTGACCCCAACATGGAGAATAAGCAATGGAGTGTTTATGCTTGTGGCTACAGTTTGCTCACGCATTGTCCTCATGTTTGACTGGTAGTGTATGGTTCCGTCGTCCTGCTACTGAGCTGAGTGCATGGAGCGACGCTGTGAGCTGTGAATTTCGTGTGGAGTGCTTTTACATCTGTCCGTTATTGTTTGTAGCGTGAACTGCATGTTCAGTAATATGGCGACCGGCCGGTCTCTGAACTAACTGGATTGCCTTACGCAGTAATGTGTGGCTGCTAGTTTTCTAGTGACTGCCGCTTCCATCGCCGATGAACTGTTCTTTTCGTGGCGGACTTTTGTGTTGGCACGCTGACATCGGCATTATGCATAGTGTAACTGTGCGGGGTGTTAGTTTGTCGAGACGCCTGGCTGTTCCAATGTTCACATGGAGCAGTGAAAAAAAAATGTGTGATATTCACTTACACAGGAACGGAGCATAATGGGGCGAACCTTTTCCGTGAAGTTGGAACCACGACAAACTGACTGACTAAGTAACTAACTAATTAACTAACTAACTAACTAACTAACTAACTAACTAACTAACTAACTAACTAATTAACTAATTAATTAATTAACTAACTAACTAACTAACTAAATAACTAACTAAGTAACTAACTAATTAACTAACTAACTAACTAACTAACGTGCAAGAAATTATTTTCTAATCTCTAATGATAAGGACTTATTGTATAAAATGCTCTTCATTTGAAATAATGTAGTCTTTGCTTGCCCTTTTATGTTCTTTATCTCTGCGATGCATATTCAATCTGATGTTATCAATGTTAATATCTATGTCTGTTCTTTGATTACTTTGCTAGTTGAATATGTGTATTATCCTATGTTCTGATGTGAAGTTTCACCATGAGTGATCAGCTTATCACTTGCTTGATTTATTCTGGTTGTTTTGATTTCCTATCAATTGCACGTCGTTTGCAGAACGTCGACATTCTTTGACTGTTTTTGATTTTATATAAAATTTTTAATTCACTAATGTATCATCTCTTTTTGAATGGGAGACGCTCAAACCAATGTAAAAATCAACGCAAAGCTATCGTCTCCCAAATCACTTGCGAATGACTTCGACAGCTGCTTGTCGGGATTGCCAAACTGCACGCACTACTCCTAAACCACAATCCCTGACCATTTCTTATTACTTGTTCCGAGTACTGACTCGGTGAGAGTTAATTTCTTTAATTTTGTTATGTTTGTGGCTGTCTTATCTGCATTGTTATTTCTATCAGATCTTTGTGATAAGCTTGATCACGATGTAATAGGATGGTGAAATGAAGCGACGGTGGTGATGATTTTGGCCACGATAACACAAATGCTAGCGATTCTGATAGGTCTGTCTACCTGGAGCGTTGATCTCAGAATGGAAGGGGAAACACTTCTAGACGGAGGGGTTAAGTACAATTACTGAACACGTAGCTTGTGGCCAAAACAAACAGCAATTACTAATGGCTGATTGACGACACGGTTACTCAGACGGGAATTGTGTACACAATTTGCTAACTACGTTATAATACCTCTTGATTTCGTTCTCCCCGCTTCTATGGCAGAACAGGGGTTTGATCTAAAAGCTTGAATGAGATTTCATAGGGGTATCCAAAAACGTTAAGAAAGAGAAAGATCGAGTGCGTAGCTTTTTTTTATGGATCGAATAAATGGGAAAATCTTGAGAGCTTTGCCTTTAACACAAGGCACTAATGTGAGAAAACAGGTGTTGGAAGGCGACATAACTGCGGCCAAGAGAAGATCCGACATGTTCTGTATACGTTAGTTACTTGCATATCCTTTACACGACGTTGCGGTAAACTTCCGCATGTATTGGATGTTGGTTATTTACTAGGCATTATCTGTTTAGTAGTTTGACATTCATTTCTGAGCGACCAACGCCTCATACCATATAACTGCCATATTTCATATTACTCCTTTAAAAAAAAAATTAAAACGGTTTGTTAAAAGGTAGTTATGGTTGGTAAAAGTTATTTTTGTTCTTTTGATTGCTGTAGATTACTGTCCTATTTTTCCAAAAATAATATTGTTGTAATGAACACATTGAATGCGGTGCCAAACATGTCACAGATAATTATGTCTATTGTTTGTGTCATATTGTTTGTGTCATGAATTTCTATAGGCACAATTTTATAACTTTCTTTCCAAAACAATGTATTCCCTTAGTCAATTTAAATACAAAATCCACAAACAATATGTTGGACGATTAATTGCCTGTTAAAGAGAGTTAATCAGTCTTCAGGAATCGCTGTGCATTCGAAAGGCTTTAAACGCTAATCGTCAATTTCTCAACACCTTATAAACTATGGCCATAATGTGAACAAAGGAAAAACTTTTCGTAATTTGTATTCAACAAATAAACGATTGCTCAGATATAGTGAGGTGTTACCAATTAAGCGGTTCTATATGGTTTTGTGGAAACAGAAAGAGTTCGTGTTATATTTTTAAATATTATAGTTAGTTAGTTAGTTAGTCGCAGTTCCAACTTCACAGCAACGGGTCGTCCCCATTATGCTCCGTTCCTGTGCCAGTGAATATCACACAAAACGCTCCCCACTGCCCAATGTGAAAAGTGGAAAAGACAGGAGTCTCGACAAACAACAGCCCGCACAGATACACTGTGCATAATGCCACTGCCAGAATGTCAACACACCAGTCCCCCACGAAACACCCAATTCATCTCTGATGGAATCGGCAGTCATTTTCCTATCTGGATGTTTCCTAGATGTTCACCCACACAGTCCACGAAAATACAGTTCATCACCGACGGCAGTGGCAGTCAACCAGAAGCCCAGCAGCCACGCATTTCTGCATAAGGCAAAAACCGGTCAACTCTGGGACATAGCCACCTGCCATCGCTCCGAACATGCAGTCACGTTCCAAAAAAAAAACTTGGGCAGATTCAAAAGCACTTCACACGAAACTCACAGCTCACAGTGTCGCGCCACGCACTCACTCAGTAGCAGGGCGACGGAACCATCAAGCCTCCTTAGTCGCCTCTTACGACATGCGTGGTAGGCTACAGTGTTGCTATTCTTTGCTTCCCTTATGGGCCCCTGGCAACACACGGGAGTAATTTAAATATTATTCATTTATTCACTTCATGCTTTATATAACCCTGCAATATGCACCTCATGAGATGCAGCGAAATATGTCAGGCAGTAAATCGTACAACATATTTTTTGTGGCTTCTATGTTTAAACATTTTAAAATTGTTAGTTACCCTACACATTTCATTTGTTGTGTTCTTGAAGAATTCAAATCAACGAGATTATAAGCTGGCCTACAGCTCAGTGACATATTTTCGGGATTTGACAATGTATCCCATCCTGCGACAAATCTATATATATATATAAAGAGAATGTTTGTTTTTGTGTCTTTCTTGTGTGTCCTTTATGCGTTCCCGAACGGTCCATCCGATTGAGATGACAATTTCTACAGATTTTCTTCTCACTTCCCGCGGAGCCAACTGGTCATAGTTAGTTTAGTTTAAAATCAACAATATTTCCTCCAGCACGAACGAAAATGACACGAGCTTAAGAAAGAGACGAATAAATGTCCCACCATCTTGCTGCAAGGGAACTCACTCTCTGATTAAACCAGAAATTAGTGATGAACAGTTGTTGTACTCACTCGCGTGGATGCAACTGAATAGTTATTTAGTTTAAAATCAATTTTTAATTTTTGGGAACGGGAACGGGAGCAGGGCTGAATATGAATTAAATGAAACGCTCCCCGCCAGGGTGTGGGCGAAGCCGGGCTGGGTCGTCTTTTTTGGGAACGGAACGGGAGCAGGGTGGAAAATGAATTAAATGAGACGCTCCCCGCCAGGTATTGGGCGAAGCCGGGCCGGGTCGTCTAGTATATATATATATATATATATATATATATATATATATATATATATATATATATATATATATATATATATATATATATATATATATAAATGCAATGTAGTCCGTATGTTATTTATGCGTTCGCGAACGGTCCATCTGATTGAGATGAATTTTCTACAGGTCTTCTTCTCATTCCCGTGCTGCCAACTGGCATAGTATGTTAGCTTACAAACAGTTATTTACGTAATAAAATTTAATTTTGTAATTACATTATAATTTATATATAGCGAGAGGACTTAACTGATGATAATTTATATCACGGGACATAACTTTTAATAGCTTTAAATTTTTTAAATTTAAATAATTGTTGCATTTTGTGCAAAGCTTTATAAAATGTTTATCTACAGTTATCTACAGGCATATGCGTTATAATAGATAATGATAAAATCTTTAAGGCATTTTCAAAGTTTTCATAAAAATAATGCATCTATTTTAAATACATGAAAATTTTCTAACTCATCTTTTTATTTCTCATCGTCGTCTATACAGTCATTCCCAGCATTTATTGGGTATTCGTGATATCTTGGTAATTTTACGTTCAGTAGTTTCAGATTGCCCTATTTAGTTATTGGGATGAAGATTGTTCTCTTCCAATCTGTTCACCATATTTCCGGTAACGGGAACGGGAGCTTTTGTGACTACTAATATGAATTAAATAAGACGCTTCCCGCCAGGGGCTGGGCGAGGTCGGGCCGGGCCAGCTAGTGTGTGTGTGTGTGACGTTGTATTTGCGAAAGTCAGGGTGTGTGAGGGGTATTATATATATATATAAAAAGAGATTGTTTCTTTGTGTGTCCTTTATGCGTTCCCGAACGGTCCATCCGGTTGAGAAAATTTTCTACAGATGGTGTTCTCATTCCCGCGAATCCAACTGAAATAGTTAGTTTAAAATCAATTTTTAATTTTTACACGAAAGAAAAAATCATTACGAGCTTCAGAAACAGACGAGCAACGGGAAGTAACCCCCTGCGGATCCAACTGAAATAGTTTATTTAAAATCAACTTTTTCTCCCCCCCCGAAAGAAAAAGGCATTAGGAGCTTCAGAAACAGACGACAGTCGTTTTTTTTCAGGGACGGGAGCATAGGCCGAATGCGTACTCTGTGCGCTTAAGAAATGTATTTGAATGTATAATGACTACTTATATGAATTAAATTAGACGCTCCCCGCCAGAGGGAAAGGGCAAAGCCGGGGCCGGGTCGTTTTAGTAACTCATAAACCCTTTTGGAACGAGTCATAATTCATTTACTTTGGGGAAAAATACTCGACACAGACATGCATAGGAAGCATGGTCATTTGTTTATAAAGCATTAACGGGTTATGGTTAGTGTAAAAGTATTAGTCACTTTAAACGTAGACAGTGCTATTACTAATATTTCGAACAAAATGAAACTGACACACATAGATATAACACATATAACTGCAACTAGAAGAAAGATTGACGTATGAATCATCATATATTCGACTATCTGGGCATGGCCGCTCACCACCCTTTTTAAATGATAATAATGATGATGTTCTTAGTGTGAGTCTTTATATATATATATATATATATATATATATATATATATATATATATATATATATATATATATATATATTGTGTGTGTGTGTGTGAGAGAGATAATATTCATATCATCTTCATAATGCATGTGACTGGTTAGGCGAGATCCAGAGTCTTGTTTTTCATCAATCACCTTGATATTTCCATGCACCGTTCAGTTCATAACTCATTCTCTTGGGCTGTTTTCTCTTCCTCGATCTTCCAGTTGTATTTCTCCAATGCCTCCTTCTCATCCAGACCAAAAACAATACCTGTTTGCCTCTTTCTTACCTTGATTTTCCAGTTTTCCTGTTTCAATGCGTTGTTACTACTTTTACAGTCCAAAAAATTCGCCACTTTCTCAGGAACCACGTTCTGTTGCTTCCAATATATTCCTTTTGCTCATTTACATTCTAAGATTCACATCTAAACAGCAAAACAGTTCTATTGGCTTCAAATCTTTTTCTTACATTCAAGATTACTTATGCAAAGTTAATGACTCACATCTTTCTTACATGAATTTGCTTATTCAACACACAGTCCCCCACGAAAAAAAGTTCATTTTCCTATCTGGATGTTTCCTAGATGTTCACCCCACACAGTCCACGAAAATACAGTTCATCACCGACGGCAGTGGCAGTCAACCAGAAGCCCAGCAGCCACGCATTTCTGCATAAGGCAAAAACCGGTCAACTCTGGGACATAGCCACCAGCCATCGCTCCAAACATGCAGTCACGTTCCAAAAAAAAAAAACTTGGGCAGATTCAAAAGCACTTCACACGAAACTCACAGCTCACAGTGTCGCGCCACGCACTCACTCAGTAGCAGGGCGACGGAACCATCAAGCCTCCTTAGTCGCCTCTTACGACATGCGTGGTAGGCTACAGTGTTGCTATTCTTTGCTTCCCTTATGGGCACTGGCAACACACGGGAGTAATTTAAATATTATTCATTTATTCACTTCATGCTTTATATAACCCTGCAATATGCACCTCATGAGATGCAGCGAAATATGTCAGGCAGTAAATCGTACAACATATTTTTTGTGGCTTCTATGTTTAAACATTTTAAAATTGTTAGTTACCCTACACATTTCATTTGTTGTGTTCTTGAAGAATTCAAATCAACGAGATTATAAGCTGGCTACAGCTCAGTGACATATTTTCGGGATTTTGACAATGTATCCCATCCTGCGACAAATCTATATATATATATAAAAGAGAATGTTTGTTTTGTGTCTTTCTTTGTGTGTCCTTTATGCGTTCCCGAACGGTCCATCCGATTGAGATGACATTTTCTACAGATTTTCTTCTCACTCCCGCGGAGCCAACTGGCATAGTTAGTTTAGTTTAAAATCAACAATATTTCCTCCAGCACGAACGAAAATGACACGAGCTTAAGAAAGAGACGAATAAATGTCCCACCATCTTGCTGCAAGGGAACTCACTCTCTGATTAAACCAGAAATTAGTGATGAACAGTTGTTGTACTCACTCGCGTGGATGCAACTGAAATAGTTATTTAGTTTAAAATCAATTTTTAATTTTTGGGAACGGGAACGGGAGCAGGGGCTGAATATGAATTAAATGAAACGCTCCCCGCCAGGGTGTGGGCGAAGCCGGGCTGGGTCGTCTTTTTTGGGAACGGAACGGGAGCAGGGGTGGAAAATGAATTAAATGAGACGCTCCCCGCCAGGTATTGGGCGAAGCCGGGCCGGGTCGTCTAGTATATATATATATATATATATATATATATATATATATATATATATATATATATATATATATATATATATATATATATATATATATATAAATGCAATGTATGTCCGTATGTTATTTATGCGTTCGCGAACGGTCATCTGATTGAGATGAATTTTCTACAGGTCTTCTTCTCATTCCCGTGCTGCCAACTGGCATAGTATGTTAGCTTACAAACAGTTATTTACGTAATAAAATTTAATTTTGTAATTACATTATAATTTATATATAGCGAGAGGACTTAACTGATGATAATTTATATCACGGGACATAACTTTTAATAGCTTTAAATTTTTTAAATTTAAATAATTGTTGCATTTTGTGCAAAGCTTTATAAAATGTTTATCTACAGTTATCTACAGGCATATGCGTTATAATAGATAATGATAAAATCTTTAAGGCATTTTCAAAGTTTTCATAAAAATAATGCATCTATTTTAAATACATGAAAATTTTCTAACTCATCTTTTTATTTCTCATCGTCGTCTATACAGTCATTCCCAGCATTTATTGGGTATTCGTGATATCTTGGTAATTTTACGTTCAGTAGTTTCAGATTGCCCTATTTAGTTATTGGGATGAAGATTGTTCTCTTCCAATCTGTTCACCATATTTCCGGTAACGGGAACGGGAGCTTTTGTGACTACTAATATGAATTAAATAAGACGCTTCCCGCCAGGGGCTGGGCGAGGTCGGGCAGGGCCAGCTAGTGTGTGTGTGTGTGTGTGTGTGTGTGTGTGTGTGTGTGTATTTATATATATATAAAAAGAGTTTGTTTCTTTGTGTGTCCTTTATGCGTTCCCGAACGGTCCATCCGGTTGAGAGAAATTTTCTACAGATGGTGTTCTCATTCCCGCGAATCCAACTGAAATAGTTAGTTTAAAATCAATTTTTAATTTTTACACGAAAGAAAAAATCATTACGAGCTTCAGAAACAGACGAGCAACGGGAAGTAACTCCCGCGGATCCAACTGAAATAGTTAGTTTAAAATCAACAATTTTTTCTCCAGCACGAAAGAAAAAGGCATTAGGAGCTTCAGAAACAGACGAGCAACGTTATCAGGGACGGGAGCATAGGCCGAATGCGTACTCTGTGCGCTTAGAGAAATGTATTTGAATGTATAATGACTACTTATATGAATTAAATTAGACGCTCCCCGCCAGAGAATGGGCGAAGCCGCGCCGGGTCGTCTAGTAACTCATAAACGTTTTGGAACGAGTCATAATTCATTTATTGGGGAAAAATACTCGACACAGACATGCATAGGAAGCATGGTCATTTGTTTATAAAGCATTAACGGGTTATGGTTAGTGTAAAAGTATTAGTCAGTTTAAACGTAGACAGTGCTATTACTAATATTTCGAACAAAATGAAACTGACACACATAGATATAACACATACAACTGCAACTAGAAGAAAGATTGACGTATGAATCATCATATATTCGACTATCTGGGCATGGCCGCTCACCACTTTCTAAATGATAATAATGATGATGTTCTTAGTGTGAGTCTTTATATATATATATATATATATATATATATATATATATATATATATATATATATATATATATGTGTGTGTGTGTGTGTGTGTGTGTGTGTGTGTGTGTTGTGTGTGTGTGTGTGTGTGTGTGTGTGTGTGAGAGAGAGAGAGAGAGAGAGATAAAATATATCATCATCATCTTCATCAAATGCCATGCTGACTGGCGTTGGCGTTCATGACTCTCCACGTATGTCTTGTTTTTTCTGTATCAACTCTACCGTTGATATTCCTCCATGCCACCGTCTCAGTCCATCCAACATCATTTCTCTTGGTCTGCCTCTGCCTCTCTTCCCCTCGATCTTTCCAGTTGTCGCGATGTTCTCCAATGCCTCTCTTCTCATCACACGACCAAAAACAAACCTGTTTGCCTCTTTCTTATTGTTGTATATAATGTTCTAGTTTTATTAACCTGTTTAAGGTAGTCGTTGTTAGCTACTTTTGCAGTCCAAGGAATTCGCCACATCTGTCTCAGGAACCACGTCTCTGTTGCTTCCAATATATTCCTAATTTGCTCATTTACATTCTAAGATTCACATCTAAACAGCAAAACAGGTTCTATATGGCACTTCAGCACTCTCTTTCTTACATTGAATGATAGTGACTTATTGCTTAAGATAGTCTCCATTTTCTTAAATGCAACCTTTGCTTTCCCTATTCTGCTCTTAATCTCTATTGTGTATTTTCCAACTGATGTTATAAATGATCCTAGGTATTTAAAGCTATCCACTTGGTGAATAATTTTCCCTTCTATCACCATTTCACATTGGGTATCGCCTTTTAAAAAAAATATCACCACTGTTACTGTTTTCTTGAGAGCCGTTTCTTTGCCCTCTCTGCTACTACAATGTCCAACATTTGTTGTAGATGGTTTGCATTATACACCATCAATACTGTATCGTCTGCATAGCGTATATTGTTTATGTTATAACCTCCGAATAATATTCTGGCTTCTCTTTGATCTCTCTCAGTATTACTTCCCTATAGAGGGAGAAGAGATCCGATTACAAAACACATCCCTGTCGTACTCCCAGCCTTATTTGTCCATAATTTCCTTCTTTATTTCCAATTTTAATTGCTGCTGCTTGGTTCCAGTAAATATTTTTTTTTATTATCCTGAGATCTTTCCATCAACGTTAATATCTTTAAAAACTTTAATCATTTTATCATGTTTTACTTTACTTTATAAAATGCCTTAGTATAATATATGAAGCACACATATATGCCTTTCTGTGTCTCTGTTGATCTTTCAAATAGTGTCCGTAATGTATATATTGTACAAAGACACACATACACACATTTATGTATCGATATATCTTCTATTCACAGAAATTCCAAGTGCTTTAGTGACACAAGCTAACCCTCGTGATCTTCAGTCTAATCTAAAGAGCCTTATGGGTAAGAATTTATCCATTCATGAAATAATTGGCCGTCACATGGGCAGAGCGTATCCACATCTAACCAAGGACATGACTACCAGGTTGCCAGAGTTCTTACCCGATGGTCCGCGACCTTTTGTCCCTGAACCTAGCTTTATGCCAAGTAATACAGAAGTCGTTGCTCATCAATCCGAGATGGCTGTGCTACCTTGCACGGTGCAGAATTTGGGTGCTAGACAGGTAGGTCACAGATTTGCTCTTTGCCTGTTTCATAATAATTGGCCATTATTGCCTTCATCATTATCTTCATCGCCGATGTCACAATCATGGCCGTCGTTCGATTGCACGTCCAAGGCGAGGAAATTCGGCGGTTGAGATACGTATCAACATCAACTAAAGGACAGGTGTATATTTGTATTAGTGTGCGTTTATTGTTTGTGTGTTGATGACGGCTATTTCCGCAACGTCCATCTTGTCACGTGTGAATGCGTTCTAGTAAAACATATCAGTTCCATTACTCCTTTCGTTTATTTACTAGCTGTTTTGTTTTGTTTTGTTTTGTTATTCCAGCAATTTCATTTCTCAGCGTCGCCATATGGAGTTTTATTTTTTTATCTCTTGTTTCTGGCCTGTCCGTTGCACATATTTTATCCATAATGGGGCAACCCTTTGCCGTGAAGTTGGAACCCTGACTAACTAACTAACTAACTAACTAACTAACTAACTAACTAACTAACTAACTAACTAACTAACTAACTAACTAACTTACTAACTAACGAACCAACCAACCAACCAACCAACCAACCAACCAACCAACTAACTAACTAACTAACTAACTAACTAACTAACTAACTATCTAACTAACTAACTAACTAACCAACCAACCAACTAACAAACTAACTAACTAACCAACCAACCAACCACCCAACCAACAAATTAACAAACTAACTAACTAACTAACCAACCAACCAACCAACCAACAACCAACCAACCAACCAACTAACTAACTAACTAACTAACTAACCAACCAACCAACCAACCAACCAACCAACCACCCAACCAACCAACTAACTAACTAACTAACTATCTATCTAACTAACCAACCAACCAACCAACCAACTAACTAACTAACTAACTTACTAACTAACTAAAAAACTAACTAACTAACCAACCAACCAACCAACTAACCAACTAACCAACTAACCAACCAACCAACCAACTAACTAACTAACCAACCAACCAACCAACTAACTAACCAACTAACCAACCAACCAACTAACTAACTAACCAACCAACCAACCAACCAACTAACTAACTAAATAACTAACCAACCAACCAACCAACCAACTAACTAACTAATCAACCAACCAACCACCCAACAAACCAACCAACCAACCAATCAACCAACCAACCTATCAACCAACCAACCAACCAACCAACCAACTAACTAACTAACCAACTAACTAACTAACTAACTAACTAACTTACTAACTAATTTTATCCAATCTGTATTTTGCCATTTACCTTTTCTACCTGTATCCTGCTAATTATCTGATCTGTGTATTCCCCCTCATCCCTTCTAAAGTAACAATTACTGTCGACCATTGCGGACATGCTGTAGTCACTTACCTTTATATATATATATTAGTTAGTTAGTTAGTTAGTTGTGTGTGTGTGTGTAAGTGTCGTGTGTTGTGTGTGTGTGTGTGAGTGTCGTGTGTGTGTGTGTGTGTGTGTGTGTGTGTGGGTGCCTGTGCGCGTGCGCGGTGGAATTTACTTTCATTAGTTGCCATTAACTGTTCGACAGTGTGCCCTATCTGTTCTATATTTTACCAACTTTAACGTTGGAGCACGGATTTCCAATCTTATTCAGCTCACAGAACACTGATCAGGTCACTAAATTTGTCAAGGCATCCCAACACTTGTCTAAGCCTATATTTTATGGTTTAAATTCAAGCTTTGTCTCTGTCGTCCCCTCTCTCCTTCTCTCTCTCTCTCTCTCTCTCTCTCTCTCTCTCTCTCTCTCTCTCTCTCTCTCTCCATTCTCTCTTCCTCTCTTTTACTCTGTTTTTCTCTTTGTCTCTCTTTGTCTTTCTCTGCTTTTCTTTTTCTCTTTCTCTCTATCTCGCTCTCCCTTTCTCCCTCTCTCTCTCTCTAACCATCTCTCTCTCTCTCTTTCTCTCTTTCCGACTATCTAACTCTCCCTTTTTTTTTCTCTTTGATTATCTCTCTCTCTCTCTCTCTGACGCTCCCTATTTCTCTCTCTGTCTCTCTCTCTCTCTCTATCTCTCTCTCTCTCTCTCTCTCTCTCTCTCTCTGTCTGATTATCTCTCTCTGGCTATCTCTCTCTGACCATATCTCTTTTTGTAACTATCTCGCTCTCCCTTTCCTCCTCTCTCGCTCCCTCGCTGCCGCTATCCCTATCTGTTTCCTCTATGAGATAATGAAAAAGAAGCGTTTGACGCTTATGCATATGAAAACTTCGCCACACACACACATCAGGCTTTCGCGACAACGCATGCAGCACAGCAGTCAACAAACGCTTTTCTAAATACAAGAACTAATGCGAACTGCTGGTCTCTCTGGCCTAGGTGTTAACGTCTTTCTCCATAATCCTGTATATTCTCGTGAGTAACGTAACCTGCGCGAGAATCGGTAGCGGTTCTCGCCGCGTTGGTAACTTACGGGGTATGTGAGCCGGTCGCTCAGAAAGCAATGGCAAACTATTGAGCGTAATCTTGCCTAGTACATCAACAGCAGCTGCAAAATGCTGATGTTGACTGCAACGTCCTGTAAGGGATATCATCATTATCATCATCATCATCATCATCATCATCATCATAATCATCATCATCATCATCATCATCATCATCATCATCAAGTGTCCTGTCAGCTGGCGTAGGCGTTCATAGCTCTCCACAGATTTCGGTCTTTGGTTTTCTGGGTCAACTCTGCTGATGGTATTCCTCCATGCCACTGTCTCAATCTATCCAGCATCATAGTAAGGGATATGACAAAAAAAAAATGCGAACTAATCCTTTAATTCACATAATCATGTTTGTGGTTTGTCAGTTTTAATTTCCATGCATTAGCGTTCAGGTCGCCTGCGCTCGGAGAAGTACATACAACTCTCGGAGCCAGGTTATTGTACGGAATGTCTCCCAACTGTTATCCCATCTGTTCTCCCAACTGTTCTCCCAACTGTTCTCCCAACTGTTCTCCCAACTGTTCTCCCAACTGTTCTACCAACTATTCTCCCAACTGTTCTCCCTTCTGATCTACTAACTGTTCTCCATTCTGATCTACCAACTGTTCTCCCAACTGTTCTTCCTTCTGTTCTACCAACTGTTCTCCCTTCTGTTCTACCGACTGTTCTCCCAACTGTTCTCCTTTCTGATCTGCCAACTGTTCTCCCATCTGTTCTCCCTTCTGTTCTACCAACAGTTCTCCCAATTTTTCTCCCTACAGTTCTCCCAACAGTTCTACCAACAGTTCTCCCAAATGTTCTACAAACTGTTCTCCCAACTGTTCTCCCAACTGTTCTCCCAACTGTTCTACCAACAGTTCTCCCAACTGCTCTACCAACAGTTCTCCAAACTGTTCTCCCAACAGTTCTGCCAACCGTCCTACGAACTGTTCTCCCAACTCTTCTCCCAACTGTTCTACCAACTGTTCTACCAACAGTTATTCCAACCATTCTACTAACTGTTCTCCCAACTGTTCTCCCAACTGTTCTACCAATTGTCTCCCAACTGTTCTACCAACAGTTCTCCCAATAGTTCTCCCAACTGTTCTACCAACAGTTCTCCCAACTGTTTTACCAACTCTTCTCCCAACTTGTTTCCCAATTGTTCTCCGAACTGCTCTCCCAACTGTTCTCCCAACTGTTCTCCCAACTGTTCTCCCAACTGTTCTTCTAACTGTTCTCCCAACTGTTCTCCCAACTGTTCTTCCAACTGTTCTTCCAACCCGGCACCTAGTGCCATCTCCAATGTATCTGTGTTGCAGAACTCTCCATTAGGTCTCCAAGCTCGGTAGTTAGCGGGGTAGACAAGATCAGTAACCACCAGTCTGCACACCAATAAGCCAGACATGGGACAACGGATACTCACGCAAACTTCAGGTCCTGTATGACATCACACTGATGTCCGACATACAGGACTTTGCGTTGGAGCTCAAGCCAACGAACACAAGCAAGCAAGCAAGCAAGCAAGATCAGTACTGACATCTCAACCTGCTGAGAGGCATATTAGGATGTAACAAGGTAGCACATCACTCGGTGCCGTCTCCACAATGAGGATCGGCTTGAAGGGATATCATACACAGTCTGTCTCTCGCCTTGATTGTGCATTCTGTCAGACGGCTGTTTGAGCATTTCTAGATGTTTTCTTAACATTTGTATCGTTGTCTACCTCTTGCTCGCCTGCCTTCAACTTTACTCTCCAGTATGTTAGTTAGTTAGTTAGTCGAAAGATCAGCCTCTTTGCACATCGAACCATACAATCCATAAGTGCTCGGATCCCATCCTCAGTAAATCCCGCAGCGTGTAGCAGTTCACGACACCAGTTCTGTTTTGGTTTATTACTCTTCTTTGGCTTCCTGCATATTGTTCTTGTTTGGCCATGCCTCTTTTAACTTGCTCTTCTCGCAGCCTGACCATGGTTGTAGATTTCCAGTCATCGCTTGGTTCTTGTAAACGACTTACTTCTCGTAGAGCATTCAGAATGTCTGCCTGGTCCATGGCTCGTCCGCCTTCCACAGTAGCCCTACCTGCAAGCCTGTTAGTTTGCTCATTCCCTTGTACACCTGCATGCCCTGGCATGAAGATGAAACTAATCTTTGCCAGCCGATACCGCTCCAGAGACAACAGCCATTCTCTTTGGACCCAGCCCATCTCTATCATCCTGCGCATACTCATTGAGTCACCAAGGACACATGCCCTATTGAATGTATGTGTCTCGTGCAATGTTAATTGCTTTACTTACTGCCATGACTTCCATGGTCATGCTGCTTGTGGTCAAAGCAAAAGCGCCAGACTCTTCCTTCACAGTTTTCCCTCCGGCCTGAGCAGTAAAGGCCCATGAACTTCTCACTTCTCGGACAACCGATCCATCTGTGTAACCGACAGCATCATCCTCTAACGACTTCTCGAAGATCAGAGCCAATACTTCTGCCTCCACAGCAGCTGGATTTTCTTGTCTGCATTTCCTGTCTAGTTGGATGCACACTGAAAAGGATGTTAAGAACTCTGTTGGCACTTGTACCCACTCCTCGCCAGGTTCTAAGTCCTCAAATGAACACACCTGTTGAAGAATGTCTTCGGCTTGACCCATCCACGACTTTCCTCTTTTTAACCTGCTGATCTATACCTACTTGATCTCGCTGTGCAGTGGATGTTGCATTCTGTCCCTCATGGTTGGAAAATCAAGAAGGTAGCCCATCGCCTTGCATACTGTATATCTTGTACATCTAAGAATAATGCGCATAGCTTCGTTCTGTATCCTTTCCATCCTTTCTATCTGCTTATGGCTGAGAGTCAGGATCACCATCGCATACTCCAATACAGAAAGGACCAGACCCTCGTAAAGATGACATAGATGGCTCTGCTCACAGCTTAGTTTGCCTCCGCCATCACCCGCATCGCAGCCAAACCTCGCTTCGCCTTTGTTATCACCTGGTCTACATGCTCAGTATAAGCTAGGCTTAGATCAAATCGTATCTCCAGGTAATTCATTGCCTGCGTTCTTTCCACCGTCTCTGAACCCAGATTTACAGTTGGCGTTGGGGTGTTGACAATATTGTTATTCAAGGAGAACCATGTCACTGTTTCCTTTGTTGGGTTGACCATTGCCCCAGCTTCAACACACCAAGTGCTTATGCGATTGAGTTCGGTTTGTAGTTCCACAGCAGCCTGATCTCTATCCTTGCCCTGACGATACACTAAAACATCGTCTGCATATGACAATGTCCTCCCCTGTCCTATGATTTGCTCGCTGGTGATTCTCACAGTGTAGGCGTTGAACAGCACCGGAAATAATGATGATCCCTGTGGTAGGCCAGGATATATTGTTGTTGGTTCTGAAGTCCAACTGCCACATCTAAAGACTACTTTCCGTTGGAAGAGGGCTGCAGCGATCCAACTAAGGAGGAAAGGATTTATCTTGTTACTCTCCGGTATGAGTTTTATAAGAGTGATATGTCTTTTAACGGGGCCGAGCTATTTCACTTGTCTTTTAAAAAATTGCTTTCATCAATCTCTTTTCATTCCCAGCTTTTGTAGAAACTCTATATTGCTGTTTGTCTGTTCTTATTGTGATGATATACAACATATGCTTCTGTATATCCATATTTCTAGGGCATCTATTCAACTGTCTTCTTGCTTGTTCATTTTCCATGTTTCCTCGCCATATAGCAGTGTTCAATATACATAACATTTGACAATTTTCATTTCTAAAGCGTTCTTAATCTGTCTAGATGTTAATACTAATTTCATATTGTTGAAACCATGTGTGGCCATTCCTATTCTTACTTTGATGTCTGTAATCCCTAGGCTGGGATTATGCCTAGACTTTCTCCGCGGGTCTTTGTATTCCATTGTCAACAGACTCCAACAGAACGTCTAGAGCAGTGGTTCTCAACCGGTGGGGAATTACCCCCCCCCGGGGGGGGGGGGGGAATTTTAGGGTTTCCAGGGGGCGGAGAATTAAGATTTTTTTTCTATCTAGATTGCGTTAATACAAGAACCGATTGCTTGATATTGTTTTTCCCTTCATACTTTACGGTTCTGTACGTTCTTCTGAAATTCATTTTCTGAAATTCATTTTATAACGTAAGTAGATCCACAAATCACGTTTTATGTAGATATCTAGACTTGTTTTAGTATGTGCTATTAAATTTAGCTTAAATTATTACGTATACTGTGTAGGGGCAGGGGAGAATTTTTAGGGAGGAAATACGAAAGGGGGGATGACGTTCTAGAAATATGATGAGGGGGGATGACGTCCTAAAAATATGGTGAAAGGTGGGCACGGGCCAATAAAGGTTGAGAACCACTGGTCTAGAGGAATGTCATAGAATTAAAGTATTTTTGATTTATTTAATAGAGACCATATATAGTGCAATGGTTAGCACTCTTCTGCAGACCTGGTGGTCATGTGTTCCAATCCCCATCAAGGCACATAATTTGTTTTAATTGACATGGGCGTCCCGTTCGACACGGCCTAAAATGGGATCCAAGAAATGTCCTGGGGAGTAAAATATGGCTATGATATTGACCACATCATCCATTGAGTGGAGTTAAGTGCTATGACAATAAGGGCTACCATCAGATACTCAATACGCCTCATGATGTGTAACAAGTTCTTTATCTTTACTTACACTTTAAAATAAAGCCCTGGATATGTGGATATACAGACGAATATGTCGTAGTTCATGGAAACAAAAACAATCAAATGCAGAGGGTCTAGAAAAACTGGGAATGAAGAGAGAGTTGATGAAAGAAATAAAGAAGAAGCAAGTGAAATATTTCATCATCATCATCATCATCATCAAGTGCCATGCTGACTGGCGTAGGCGTTCATGACTCCCAACAGATCTCGGTCTTTGGTTTTCTGGATCAACTCTACCGTTGATATTCCTCCATGTCCCGTCGCAATCCATCCAGCATCATTTCTCTTGGTCTGTCTCTGCCTCTCTTCGACTTGATCTTTCCAGTTGTCACGATGTTCTTGCCATGTACCGATATGAGGCAGACAGCGGTAAACTGGTGTACTAAGAGTAGGTTTACCGTAGAAGAGGAAGTGTCATAGTGAGAGCAGTCCACGCGATCACTATGAACTAACACGCACGAATAAGTCAAGGAAAGTGAGTGCGGAACACATGATGATGCTGAATGACAAAGGGAAACTACTCAAAGAAGTTGCGTATCACGTGACAATAGTTGGGCAGTCCACGAGGAAGCGAGACAGCGGGACAGAGTTAGTCCGGCCAGGGTCGCGGTTGAAGAACGACGTGGAACGGAGTTGAAGCCAAGCAAGATTATTCGACATTACTTCAGTATTGTAATGATGCTTCAGCCAGAAGCGAAAGTGTTCCAGATAGTTGTGCGGCTGATTGAATAGCCATTCAAAGCCTGTTTACAGTGCGCCGAGTTGACGGCGTTTCAGCAATGCCCCACGCCAGACGCCAAGGGCAGATGACAGTAAGTGTGACCTTAGCTTAGTCAGCGAATGTGTTAGAACTGTGCAAAGGAGAAGAGTGTCTCGCTTCTAAGTTGAGAACAGTGATTATGCACGTTATATATTTATCACATGCTCTCCCTCACCATTCGGGAATGTTTGAAGTTATTTGCTGTGATAATCGTCAACAATAAATATTGAAGAATGTCAAGGACATCAGGTTGTTCAGTGTTTATGTGCTATACATGTTCCTGCGCAAGTCTGTCATTGAGGTTGAACAAACGAGCCAGTAATCAGCTCCATGGCAGTTCTCCAATGCCTCTCTTCTCATCACATGACCAAAAAAAAGTTGTTTGCTTCTTTCTCATTGTTGTATATAATGTTCTAGTTTCATTAGCCTCTTTCAGGCATTCATTGTTAGTTACTTTGGCAGTCCAAGGAATTCACAACATTCGTCTCAGGAACCACATCTCGTTGCTTCCAATCTCTTCCTAATTTGTTCATTTACATTCCAAGATTCACAGCCATACAGCAAAACAGGTTCTATATAGTACCTTAGTACTCTCTTTCTTACATTCAATGATATTGACTTATTGCATAAGGTATTCTTCATTTTCTGAAGTGCAGCTTTTGCTTGCTCTATTCTGTTCTTAATCTCTTTTGTGCATCTTCCATCTTATGTTATAAATGTCCCTAGGTATTTAAAACTATCCACTTTGTGAAGAATTTTTCCTTCTATCTCTATTTCACATTTGGGTGTTCTTATTTCACCATTGTTACTGGTTTCTTGATATTCAAGAAGAGTCCCTTCTTTGCATTTTCTGTTACTACAATGTCCAACAGTTGTACATATTTTGCATTATTCGCCATCAATACTTTGTCATCTGCATAGCGTATAATATTTATATTATGACATCGAATATAATTCCTGGCTTTTCTTTGATCTCCCTCATTATTACTTCGCTATAGAGGGAGAAGAGATCCGGGGACAAAACACATTCCTGTCTTATTCCCAACTTTATGTGTTCATAATTTCCTTCTTTATTTCCCATTTTAATTGCTGCTATTTGGTTTCAGTACATATTTTTTATTATTATTATTCTGAGATCCTTCCCATCAATGTTAATATCTTCCAAAATTTTAATCATTTCATCATGTTTTAATTTATCAAATGCCTTAGTATAATATATGAAGCACAAATATATGTTTTTCTGTGTCGCTATTGATCTTTCGAACAGTGTCCGTAATGTATACATTGCATTGTTTGTAACTTTTACTTCCACAAATCCATACTGTTCTTCACCAATTTCCATTTGTATTTTGTTTGTTGTTCTTCTCATTATAATATTGAGTAGAAGCTTAGTGACATAATTTATAAGGTTAATCGTACGAAAATCTTCGCATTCTGGTCTTTTTGGTATAGCTATAAATACAAATTTCAACATATCGCTTGTTATATATATATCCACGTTAAAAAACATAATACACTTATAAAAACCATACTGGAGGGCAAGGTTGAGGGCAAGCGAGCAAGAGGTAGACAACGATACACGTGGGAAGATAACAGCAAGACACGGACAAACATCAGCCTGACAGAATGTACAGTCAGGGCGAGAGTCAGACAGTGATGGAGATCCATTGCAGCCAACATTCATTGTGGAGACGGTGCGTGATTGACTGATTGATTAATTTATTGATATAAAGCACATAGCCAGACATGTATATGAACAAAAGAAAGGATCCTTTTACAAGCCTTAATGCACACCAAGAGAACCGTGTAAACAGCTTTCATATGCGGTGTCTGCGAAGAATACTTGGTATTAAGTGGCAAGACAAAATCACAAATACTGAAGTATTGGAAAGATCAGGTTGGGTGACCGTTTGTTCCATGCCTAGTCTTCATATACTTAGATGAATAGGACACGTTAGGAGGATGGGTGATGGTAGAATACCAAAGGACATCTTTTTTGGTGAATTACAGATGAGTAAGAGATCTCGGGGTCGGTCTCTACTACGATACAAGGATATGTGTAAGCGGGACATGATTGATACAGGTATTGATAATGCACATTGGGAGCAAGTTGCCGCCATACGTGTTGCACGGAGGGAAAATATTAGAAATGGGATAAAGACAAAGGAGAATATGATTGTAAATAGATCACACACTGATCGCGTGAGACGTAAGATGGTGCGTGGTGGTTGTGATATATTACATTTTCACCAGCGTAACGTGCGGTAAATAATTCCTAGCGACGGAAAAAGGTTGACACCGCCTCGTTCTCCACGGCAATAATCCGACTTTTTCATCGACCTATTGTGACGTCACCACCGGAACAACGAAATCTAAATAAAAGCCCATGCGGGAAAGAAACTGTCTGTTTTTTGTGAACCAACCCACACACACACACACGACGCATGAGAGATTCGATGAGGAAAGGAGTGATAGTCTCTTCAAAATCAACTTAGCAAAGATAATTTAGTATAAGTTAGATAGGAAGAAAAACATCAGCCCACGACATCGCATTGAATAAAAAATCTGAAACCTGTCGCTGAAGTGTTTGGAAGTCGTCCTGTTTGGATGAGGTGAATATAATTTATTTTAATTCTTAGATTAAGTGTGAGCCTATTTTCCCAGAAGAAGAGTTGGTAAGTAGACTCGGTGAACACGTGTGGTGAATTAAGAAGTTAATTTAATTGTTATAGTTTATAAATAACTATTAATTAAGAATACCCATAGTGAATTTTATTTTCTCCCAAAGTAAACCACTGATTTAATGAATAAACAGTAATCCAAGTTGTACATTGATTTCTTAAGTAACTCAATCTACAATGATTGGAATGGTGATTTCTTAAAGAATTTAATCTAGTACAAACTAAATAATATTATACTCAGTTATCATAGTCATAAGATAAACTGTACATTTGGAGAAAACTACAGTGTTTATTTTCTCCCAGCTAAACAACTTAGTTAATGTATAAACCATTAGACACATGTTAGACATTTTATTTCTTAAGCATGAAACTGAATCTACAATGAATTAGAGTGACTTAAGGAAATTCAGAATTGTCAGTACAGTGGTAAGGACATAATGTATATGGACCACTGGTAAGATTAACAACTAGTTTACATGTGCCAGCACTAATAGAGAATTTAGTGGAATGTGTATAGTCAAGTAGATGGAGCACATAAGTCAGTAGATTTACTTTTTGACATGAGCACATGGACAAACAAATAATGTTTTTTTTATAATTCATGAACACATGAGAACCAACAAGAGTTCTACAGGTATCATAATTTGTGAGTTGAGTTAAAACACCATAGCGGTGAGTCAAATGTATTTTCAATGTTGTAAACATATGGAATTAATGTTTGTGCCACACAATAATAATACTGAGTCAACCGACATGGTAGAATGGTTAAGATTCATAATGCCTGAATGTAGACTGAGTAGATCACATAAATCTATGAGAATAAGGGGGGACCCCTGTGCATTTTATTATTGCTACACATGAGGCAGTATCCTTTGAGAATCTCATAATTATGTCTAATGATCACAATGATCACTATGTCATTGCTGATAGCATGTCTGTGAGGATTCATGTGTGATTTCATCATTGTTAAACAGATGTGAATGTATCTTTTGATAAAACCCACCAGCATACATGACTAAAAGTTAGGTTGAAGGATGAGATTCCCTTGTAATGTCATTCTTGTGAATCTGTGAATGTATTCTGGATAAAGCACCTACTTGATTGACCTACATGATTGTCATCCATATAGATATGATTGTCTGATGAATGGGTGAGATCTCATTGTGATGCCAATGGTGTAAACATGTTATGTTGTCATTTGGAAATCACATAAGCACCCACTTTACATGACAGTATGAAGGATGTGTGATGAATGATTCCTATATGATCACCCATACCAATATGAATGTGTCTATGGACTGAGTGAAATGATCATCCATACATATGAATGATGTCTGAGAGAGTGAAGTGACCTCACATGCACAGATGGATATGTTGACTGATGCATGAGGAAACTGAGTGAGTGAGTGAAGTTACATGCTGAGAGAGAAGGAGTATAAGCCAACAGTCAATCTCATGATAGCCGGCAACTTTGAAGTGGAATGCCATGCCTATCACCAGAGAAATGCTTCGGTGTAACCCATAAACTAAAAAATAATTTAGTACACTCCGGCGCATAACACCACTTTGTATAAAATATCATTCATATTCCTATCATCTAGTTTTGTGCGCTAAGCACGACACAAACCATATCATACATTATGCATAGCACCAGCATCTGTGTTTGTAATTTAAGGAAAATCCCACTTTGTAGTTCATGTTAACACATATAGTCTAGTGTAATGATAATAATGTACTACAAAGATGATGATGATGACTGTAATTTAATGAAAATGATGTAACAATGATTATGATGATAATGTTAGAATAATGTAATGATTTCTAATGTCATAAGCATGGTAATAATGATGATGATTGTAATGACAATGTAATAATTATGATAATAATAATGATAATGATTGTAATGACAATGTAATAATTTTGAAAATAATGGTAATGATTGTAATTACAATGATTATAAAAACCATGATGATGATGATGATGATGATGATGATGATGATGATGATGATGATGATGATAATCAATATTACATCCATGAGAATGGAAGAAATCTTCTCACATGAAGCATTTAATGAAGAAGAATACACCTGAATGCTATACAAGAATAATACCAGAATGTACTTATCTTGTTTATAAGCAAATACTCATGGAAATGGGAACTGATTTTTAAAAGCCCTTAATGTATGAGACCCTTTTTCTTGAAAAGAAAAAGATGAACAACAGAATTAACTAGGAACAGAATGGGATAGGAGACATAGGTGTAAATTCCAAATCAAACAAGGTATAACTTAACCGGTAGACCTGAGGACAGGCATAGGTGAAGATGAAACTGCACATCTGCTAGGTAAAACCTTGAACCCCTGATTGTGGAAGATTGGAGTGAGAGCAAACAACTATGTTGGTGAGAACTAAATGAGAACACCATGACTATCTTTCTTCTATGTTTATTTTCTCTAAGAACAGGATTCATTTTATTGTTTTCACTGGTTATGTTCTTAGGCTTTTACATGTAACTTCTAATGTCATATTTATGATATCATTAGAATTATGTGATTGATGGAATTTCAGGTAGTGGTCTTATTCATGTCAATCCAGACCTGACTTGGTGAAGATTGAATGCAGCACCTGTTGAGTGAGCACATTGTTGAGTGATGCGCTTGGTAGAGTAGCGCAGAAACTTATCCACCTGCAACCATTCCATTTGTCTCAGAGGAGAGGTAATCTTTATGTAAACATTTCCCTGTCAAACAATGGAAAGGAAAACCAAGAGCCAACTTATGTTCTACTACGCCCTGGAACACTAATACTATAATTGATGATAGCCAGAGTGATTCCCAAAGCTGGAAATGGAGAATCCTGATTGTAGACAGTTCTTTTTTTTCAGATCATCCAGGCCAGTAAAAGATTAGCATTACATGCCACTGGGAAAAATATAACTGTTAATATCTACCTTATAATTGGCACATCAATTCTGCATATTTAATTATTTTATGACAGGAAATTGTAATTTTGAATGCAATTTACAAAATCCATGTTTGTGTTTATTAAATCAGAAAAAAATGAGGTCATGTCATGTATTGATTGTATTTTACTTGTCATAGTCAAATTGTTTTAAATTACCCTAGATAGAATTAATTAGTTGGTAGAGGAGAGGCAAGGAACCACTTAAAGGATATTTTGGGTATAAAAGGGAATACAACTTTGTCTGTTATTTCCTGAAGGTATTCCTTGGTTCTCTAAAACTTTATTTCTTGTCTCAACAATTGAGTCAGTACAGCTAAATTAATTAAACGGGCAGAATCGCATTGGGAAAAAGGATTTTTCATCCTTTATCTCTTTGGGATTGAGCCATCCATCTCAACGTATCCGACAGTGGTGAAAATGACCATGTGTTCAAATGCATCCATTGTGGACAAACATTTACAGCGCGAATTGGTCTGTGGTCTGACCAGTCACATTCTCTACCGCCATGGGTTGTGGTTATTATGCCTTTTTTATAGTACAATGTAACAAACTATCGTTTGTCAAGACGGCAAGGTGCCAATGAACCAATGAATGCACACTGGGCATATGGTGTTAGACACATATTTCTATAGAGTAACTGGCACTCAGTTGGAGACATGGAAACGACAACGTCAGCCACATTTATTTCCCAGTGATTCCTATTTTAGGATTGGTAGACCTCAGTACCCAGGTAAATATTTAAAATTCGAATTTGCCAAAATCGGATCGAATCCATGACTATCGGGCAGGCGGGCGATTGTCGATCACCTCTGCAGACATGTATAGGGAGTATTTTTTATGACTGTGCAATGTTTGAAAATATTGCCGGTCAAAGATTTGTATTTACCTATAATGTTGCTTGACCTTTACAGAGGGTGAATAAACAACTTGGACCGGCAATATTTTCAAATACTGCACATTCATTAAAAATACACCCTATATATTCTAGTGTATCAACATGTAATATTTGTTTAAGGAACTGGTGTTAATCCTTTTCTGTGTTGGTGGACGATGAATGCAGGCGCCGAGCCCTCGTCCGACCGCGCTTATGACGTCAACGTAGTTTCTTATCAACTTCACTACCACTCCCACGTTTATGAAAAAATGTCTTTGGGAATTTAAATCAGTATTGTGAATATTGTGGAACCTCACTTCTAGTGAGGGCCATACGTTGACCATATTAAACGTCCCCTACATATTTAGATAATAGTGGAGACAATGTAGCGCAAACAGATCTAGATATTAGCATAAGAATACAAATGGCAAGATGATATTTCATTGCAAGAAGAGGAAGAAGAAATAACAATATCCCCCTCCCCCTTCCCCCCCCCCAAAAAAAAAAAAAATTGTCAAAAATAAAAACATGTCCGCACTTGTTCAAACATATAAATCTTCAAAAATAACAAACATGTATAAACAATAAAAATGCCCAAAGAACTAAATTTGCCAATAAGGAAACATGTTATAACAACTAAATTTTCCAAACAACAAATATGTCCAAACAACTAAATTTGCCAAATATCAGATATATCAACATGACTTCTTTTGCCAAATAGCAAACATGTCCAAACATCTAAATCTATTCAAATAGCTATATTTGCCTAATAATGAAAGACCAGACGGAAACAGAGGAAGTGGCCGACTACGTAAATTCATACAGACATACACAGTTGTCAACACGCGTATTGCCAACAATAAATCTCAGTGTCTGTATGTCTATGAACAACGCTGTTATAATCGTGAAGAATGGTTATATTGGACACATGCTGTGTTCACAGAGGAAGAACTTGCCATACGGACTGGCCATCTGACATAGACGATATTCATCGACTGAACGTATCAGGAAAAGGAAAAATAGATTATTGTCGGGGAACTTGATCGTTGTACGGCATTACAGACAATCACGAGGATAAATGGATTAGTTGACACCGACTTAACCACTCCACCTCGCTCCTCCTCTCAGACAAGACATATATGTCAGAATTCAAGTGCTGTAATGAATGATTTATAGAGTATGTGTTAATGAATTAGACGATTTAACGACATCGACATGTACAGACAACGTTATCTCGTTGACCACTCCAAAGCTTTTAGTGGGGGTACAGAGCACAAAGACAGAGCACAGAGAGAGGAAGGGGCGGTAGCGCACGCATGTCTGAAGGCCCTGTGGTCGTGTATTCGAATCCGCGGAGAAACAGGGACTTTGCCCTAAATCGATCCAGCCTAAAATCAATACCAGAAAATATTCTATGAAGTAAATGACGTCGGTGTGATATTTACAATATCAACCATCCAGTGTCAGGTCGTCTATAAAGGCAAGGCCCTTATACGTCTCAAGACAGGGATAATCAGCCTTTATTTATTTATTGCCTACCTACTTACCAACCTACCTGCCTACGTACGTACCTACTTATTTACTTGTCTACTTACTTACCTATTTATTTTACGTACGTAAGTACATACCTACCTACCCTTCCATCTAGCTACCTACATACTTACCTGCTTACTACCTACCTACCTACCTTCCTACCTACCTACCCTTCCATCTACCTACCTACATAATTCTTACCTTCTTACTACCTACCTACCTACCTACCCTTCCATCTACCTACCTAGCTACATACTTACCTGCTTACTACCTACCTACCTACCTTCCTACCTACCTACTAACTTACTTACCTACCTACCCTTCCATCTACTTACCTACATACTTACCTGCTTACTACTTACCTAACTACTTACTTACTAACTTACTTACTTACTTACCAACCTACCTACAAACTTAATTACTTACTTGATTTCGTTCTTACTAATGTTAACTTACAGAGCACAGGCTATTTATGTGAACACGTTTTACAAACAAAATAAAAGTAAACGCAAAAATCGTTGTGCGCTCTCTCGACATGAACCTCGAGGGATGTTTGGTATCTGAGCACACAAATCGGTAGTTCTCCAGTAATCAGTGCGTCGCTCAATCCCCCAGTTGTTACAACCAACTAAAGTAGTAGATGGATCACATTCCCCTTGGGCATGTTGTAAATCGCAACCCATG
Source organism: Cepaea nemoralis (assembly GCA_014155875.1). Taxonomy (NCBI): domain Eukaryota; kingdom Metazoa; phylum Mollusca; class Gastropoda; order Stylommatophora; family Helicidae; genus Cepaea; species Cepaea nemoralis. The sequence continues at coordinate 110,454 of JACEFZ010002973.1, forward strand.
CCTCAGACTGTCGGGGTGTGTACAGCGAGAACTGAACGTTGTCTTTGGTCGTGTATATTGTGTGCACTTAAAGACGAGTCACCGATTTGATTGGTTGGCTGGCTCTGTTGTGTTTATTAATACAATATATGCAGTAAAAGAGTTTTTTTTTTGTTTTTTAGTGTTGTATATCTCTTACAGGACGTTGCAGTCAACACCAGCATTTTTCAGCTTCATGTTGATGTACTAGGCAAGATTACGCTCAGTAGTTTGCCATTGCTTTCTGAGCAAGTAACCAACGCGGCGCGATCCGCTACCGAATCTCGCCCAACTGCTTTACCCACGAGAATATACGCGATTACTGGAAAAAGACAGTTAACCCCTAACGAAGAATAATATACGTTTACAGTTTCCAGATTTCTATGAAAATTGTCTACCCTGGTTCCACACGAATCAAGTCTGCGACTATAATCTTTCTGCTGAGAAGATTTCTGGTCTATCACTAAAAGGACAGAAACCGAAAAGAAAAAAAAATAAAACACAGGCGCGTGATCAGTTAGTTTGTTTTGTGATTTCTTGCCAAATTTACGTTCAGTATTTTGCAAATGCTTTTTGAACTACCGGCACTCATACCATGTATGAAATCCAACGCAAGGCGGCCTGCTACCAAAGCCTGTGTTTCAAGCGCGGTATGTGGAATTACGAATTTACGTCCGTAATCCATTGGCCACCTAGCCAGTTAGTTTCCTTAGTTGTGATTAGTGACTTGTAGTCTCTTCTGGACGGTCAGACTTCTTCGATTTGATAGACACGACGCCATCGATCCAGCGAAGGCTAATACTCTGTATGGGCAATCTGGCACAGAGCAATGGATCCTCGGCAATCAAGATAAAATAAATAGAAAAGTGATTCCCCTCTTTACTTTCAAGACGGAAAATAAAGAAGGAAAATCTGACATATTATAAAAGTATAATGCAATTGGCCTTCTTCTTAGGCGAGGTTTAGAATAAATGTGTCCCTTGAGCATCTTCTTGTTACAAACGTGCATTAGAAGCACACGGTATTAAACTGCGTTTAAGAAATACGCATCAGAACGATTAGACTCCAAAATTCTTTATCGGTTGTAGCATGATGTCTTCAGACGTTCGCATCCACAGTCCATTTACATTTCTCAATACTCAGTAGTTAACCACGTAAGCCGTCGTGATACCCTAACTAAAAATAGAATCGTAGATTCTAGATCGAGAGAGGGTAGATGAATGGTGGGGACTCCATTTCATTGGGTAACCCTTGGGCTGGTAACGCTCCTTAATACATAATTAGCCCGCCAGTCGAAGCCTTGATTCCATCCCGTAAGGACGTGTTCAAGATGCAGTGGTAAAATTTGCCCAAAAGGATTCTTTAGGATGTGGTCATCTGCACTCCAGGTACCTAAATCATTTAATATGTTATGTGTAAACCTGATGAAGTGAGAGAGAGACGAATGGCCGAGTATTTTCTTGAGAAAATGTAAAAAGAAGACAGGACTTCGGTACAGTGACTCTAAAACTGCTGCTCAAAACCTGTCATGTCTACCGCAGTGAAACATTCTTACCATGTCTATTGTCTGTCTGATTTGATGATTTGCATATGCTTATGACTGTAAACCACGCTCAATGCATATGGCAAAACCTTTGTGCGCTCTGAACATTCGTTGAGTGCCTATCATGACCATTCTTAACCAAACTGTACATCGCTCTTGAGAGTTACCTTTGGCAGCTTTGTTTCAGAATGTGTGATGCTATATACTGCATGTAATTTCTCCCTTATAATGGCTGAGAATGTTTGAGTGAATGAGATGGTAATTATATAATTAACTTCTCATATTTGTAAAAGTAAAGACGCTTATTATATCCATGTTTGCAGGACTGCATTGCACTTTAGAAATTACAAAGTCCATGTAATGTCTGGTTACTGTATTACGATCAAGAAAATTGTCAAAAGCACTCATAAAGAGTTGCCTGGGATGCAATTTCTCTTTGACGTTATGCACTGGTCCTTTGCAACAATAGTTTAGGTTTATATGAGCTACATTCCAATGAGGAGCAATATGTGGCATAACCTACAGTGTTTGTCAGCTGAATACATGGGAAGGCTCATGCTATTTGTCAGGGAAAATTCATGTTTTCTTTCATTATGTGTATTCCACATGTGAAAGCATTTCTAGTGCATGATTTCTGCCATACAATGCCTACTTCTTGGTGCTTAATCACACTGTCTGTTCTCATGGTACACCGGTCCCTGTGATCTACTCATTGTGAGAAGTTACAAGATAATTGTGTGAAGCTGCCTCTGATTGGGAGTACGTGCCTATGACTTCACGGTTTTGGGGATGAACCTGGAGAAAGGATATCACCCCAAACCCCCAAATAAAATTGCACTTCATCATCAGTGAGAGGCGGGTGTTCGAATATCACACTCCTTTTCCCCTCCCATTCCTCTCTGAATCTGTGATAGTACTGTATAACTGTGACAATGGTTCAATAGATGTAAAACACATGTTGTGCCTTTGTTTATTAACAGAGAATGAGGAAGATGGGGGAGGCCTTTCAATTACCAGGACAACTCCAGGGAAGTCCTGAGCTCTAGCTTCAACTCCAGCTGAAAAATAAGACTCCATAAAGTACCACATGAACAACAGGTTGCAAATGGTCAGCCTGAATCCACTAATTCTGGCCTATACAGATGGCACTGAAGAAAAGTCTTGATTAAAAGCCTAAAACAGGGATACTCTCCAATTTTGTAAAAGCCCCAGGCTATATCTTCAAGATAAATTCAAGAAGAAACCTTAAGAGGAGAGATTACCTGGTCTTCAGCATGTCACTACTGGCTAAGAGTGGACATTAAAGGTGCACTTGGAGCAGACCATATCACAGCTTATTATTAATATTGGCTGAAAGGCTAATGGAGAAGAAGTATAGAACATAGAGCAAAATTCCCAAAAATGGATTAGTGATAATTAGATGTGGTGATTTAGTTACATCAGAACCTTTTGTGGGAGATAGACTGGCAGAGAAGAATGATGGGACATAATAGTTTTTAGATCTTCATCTACTGAAAAGTAAAACTAATCCCAAATTATCAACTTTGCGAACGGTCTACTCACCCTTCGGAAGGACATGTTTGTCACTTGCTTCGGACTAGTCAAAGTAGGGAATAGCCTGAACTGGAAAAACATTATGGGGGAAACTGAAACCTGAGACATTCCCAACATCTTCATTGGTGCTAAAAGACGGTACACGGATCAGTATAGCAGTGTCTCCCTATACTTGTGCCCGGCTATAGGTTTATCATCTGTTTTCCTCATTTGACGGTTGGAAAAGTGATAGCATGATTACAGTGTTGTGGTGTAGGATAACCTATGGTGTAGAGATGTGAAGGAGGAGGGTTTGTTTTAGATTAATGTTTCTGTGGGGATATTGAGTGATTTGTTTGGGTTTTCATAGATAATGTCACTATAATTTGCATATAAACTTATATTTGAGATGTAAATTGTTGGCAGAATATGAGGCCTGAGTCTTCACTTGACCTCATCAGACATTAATAAAAGATTAGTTGTAAGAGAACAGTTTTGAGATATATGTCTCTGTGGTTGTCTTGTCCAACTGGTGTCAAGAATCTTCATGGTGACTGTTACTCTACTGTTGTGGTTGGTTACAGAGATTGTGAAAGTTCTGTGTGGTTGTTGTCAAGTATCTTCCATGATGTATGACTTGTCTAATCTGTTGGTGTGATCATTCCTTTGTGAATGTTTGTCCAACTGTTGTCAAGATCTTCTCATGTTGATGTCTTGTTCAACCAGTGTAAAATACAGTTGTTGTTATGTTCACTACAATGGTACAATTGTCAATGTGATCATTTGTCCAAGTGTCTTGTGTCACTTGAAATAATATTAAAGAGATCAAACATGAGGTTGGCGACCAGAGCACAGTCAGCTGGAAGATGAGAGAACTGCTTTCATTGGTTACTGTGGCTAACTGCCAAGATCTCTATATATATATGGCCTAGAAGAGAAATCATCTATAAATAATTCTGTGTAGAACTTAACTTAGGTCTAATTTCTCACAGTGGGGGTACTCGATGAGCCAAAATTCTGAATGGTTTCTCTACAAGGGTTATGCGAGAATAAATATCAATACCTCTAGACAACACTTGCTGTTACTAACCTGTATCTTTTATAGAGAGATATACTTTATAGAACTTCACTCATTGGAACTTCTGTAATTCTCTATAAACCCACAAAAAACCTCACATCGGTAGATGTCCAAGACAATCAACGAAACGGCCACGTTAGCAGTTACATGAAACAAAATTACAAATAATGTTGGTCAAATAAGATACACGGAAATAATAAATCATTTAGATGGCAAAGAAAGGATAGTAAAATTTGAATTTGTAAAGTCACTTAGATAGCACGGAAAAAATAATAAAAATGAATGTGAAAGAAATGCACGATGATTACAGTAAATACACATAACAAAAATAAAAATAAATGATAAATAACTTAATTCAAACGTATACAAGTACAGACATCTTTGTTCATGCATTTTGAGCTTAGACTGACAAACTGTAGAAGGCTAACATGATCCTGAAACTAAAGGCCTCGTTTATTGGAGTCATTTAGGTGGAGGTCTGGGTGCTAAGGAGGAAGACGAGGATTAAAATCACGAAGGGGGTGTAGATGTAGAAGAAGAAGAAAAAGAAGAAGAAGAAGGAGGAGGAGGAGGAGAAGAAGAAGGAGGAGGAGGAGGAAGAAGGAGAAAAACAAGAAGAACGAGGTGGAGGAGGAGAAAAAGAAGAAGAAGGAGGAGGGGATAACAAATAGGAGGAGAAGGAGGAGAAGAAAGGCCTATTATGTTAGACGCATGTTTTCTTGACTAAACGACACTCGGTGGGTCATTTTTCGCCTGCGCCGCTCCGAATAGCACATAATGATGATGATAACTGCAAGACAACATTTTTCCTAAAATTAGACAAACTAATTCTGACAGTATAGGTTCAACTACTTTGTGACCTCTACACAATAACATTCATTTAACATTCGCCAAGCTTACATGGGAAGGGGTAAAATCCAATCCATGCAGACAAATTCCAAACAATGACGTCATTATGGAAAGCACCGGCTCCCGGGCGGTTTCTGTGCGAGTTCGCGGGAGCAGTAAAAGACGCAGCCAAAGATAATATACGTTTACAGTTGCCAAATTTGTATGAGAATTGCCTACCCTGGTCCCACACAAATTAGGTCCACGACTATAATCTTTCTGCGGAGAAGATTGCTTGTCTATCACTAAAAGGAAAGAAATTGAAGGGGGAAAAAACCCTCCAGAAGCGTGATCAATTAGTTTACATAGCTGTGATTAGTGACTTGTAGTCTTTCCAGGACGACCAAACTTCGTCGGTTTTATAGACACAACGCCATCGATCCGGCCAAGGCTAATACTCTCTATATGGGCAAACTGACACAGAGCAATGGATCTTTAGCAATCAAGATAAAATAAATAGGAGTGGGGTTTCTAAAGTGATCTCCCCCTCTTATCTTCAAGACGGAAAATCAAGAAGGAAAATGTGATATATTATAATAGCATAGGGCAATTTGCGTTCCTCTAAAGTGAGTTTTCGAGTAAATGAGTTCTTGGAGCAACTTCTTGTTTCAACCAGTACATTTGAATAATAATGGGATTAAAACGAGTATAAGAAATCATAAGCATAAAAACTCTACAGTTTCGGACTTAAAAATTCCTTACCTGTGGACAATCAAAACTGTCTTCTAAACAGCCAAGATAGCAGGTGTCAAAAACTTAATAACAAATAATGTGGATAAAAGTACATAATAAATTATTTAGATGGCAAAGCACACATTTTGAAACTTAAAATGGCAGAAATATACAATCAGCATGTGTCAAAAATACAAAACACTTGTGTACATATAAATAAACAAAGTCTTTTTAAAACTACCGTGATGACATCGAAACATATGGCAATGTGTCGTGTTTATTTCGGTTGAAAGGATTCAGTGGCTAATGCATTATAATTTGAACTTTTTCTTGTAGTATGCACCTGACAAGGTACAGCGAAATGTGTCAGGCAATAAAATGTTCTTTATATTGTTCGTGTCTTTATTATTCGCTGACTCCGTGGCAACAAACAACACTGGAGGGGTAAATTGATCAGTATTAAATCAGCGTCTTATCTTCCAGAAAATGTGTGGATGTTCGTATGGTGACGCGGAACCGACGCTTGGGGCCGTGTGGTGAAGCTGAACCGACGCCTAGAGCCGTGTCGTATAGTGAACAAAACAAATCCGAGTTCGGAGAGAACGGACGGGAATTAGAACCCAGGATCACCGGCCACTTCGCCACTGCGAGATTCAATTCCAGCGAATGTGTACAGGTAAAACATAAAAACATGAACATTAAATAGCCAATTTAGTGAATCGAAAACCACAACGAAAGACCCAATTATAACTTAATCAGTGTTATGTTAAGTTAATAGGCATATCCTATTATGATATGAGGGTTGCTCTCCGTCTGGGTGCATGGACCTCAGAGCCACATATTTTAACCCCGGGACTGCCACAGGGATCTGCAATATCACCGGTGCTCTTTAATGTGTATACGAGCAAGATTGCATACCTAGAAGCACCAGGGGTTGGAAGGATTCTAACATTTGCGGATGATATTCTTGCATACAGGCAGGAGAGAAATAGGGATCAAACAGTCCGGGAGCTACAGGCGACAGTAGACAAAGTGATTGACTGGTGCACTGAAATGAGTGCTGTCATCCACCCGGAAAAGGCGATTGTTTTGTGGTGCTCTCTAGACAACAGGATTGTGAGAGATGATGTCCCAAGCCTCACGATAGATGGGAGAAGCGTAAACAGAGAGAACAAACTGAAGTATCTGGGAATCACATTTGACAGGAGTCTGTCCTTCAAGGACCATGTGGAGACGGTTGTGACAAGATCTCAAAAGGGACTCAATGCACTTAAAACTATAGCTGCAAAGGACACATAGCAGAGAATGCTCTTCACACTATACCAGCACTTGATCCTCTCAGTGATTGTGATTGATTATGGACTAGGACTGCTCACTGTCTCAAAGAGTCAGCTGGTGAAATTAGAGCGCATACAGAACGAAGCTATGCGGTCATTCTAGGATGCACCCGAGACACCCCAGTAGTGTGTATGCGTTACATCCTTGGTCTGCCTACTGTTGCTGGTAGGCACAAGGTGATGCAGGCGAAGGCATACCTCAGAGTAGCTGCAGACACAGATCACCCGTTGCATGAGGTGCTGGACGTAGTGAAGGGTCAGAGACTGATAAGAGGGAAATCATGGATGGCTCAGGCAGAGGATACGATCAGACAGGTGTGCTCCTTGGAGAACATCAGGCGAGGAGAGGAGTGGGTCAGAGTGTCATCCGAGCAGTCAGACTTGCGCAGAGTTATAATCACATTGAGCCGGGAGTGCAGGGAGTGGCCAGCAGGGGCCACGGAAGTGGAAATTCAGCAACTAATTCAGGATAATTCTCGCCCGGGTGATGTGATTATCTACACGGATGGTTCGGTGTTGAGAGGTAGGAGAAGTGCCTGGGGATTCTTAGCAAAAGCTAATGGTCGACGTTTGGTGCAGGAGAGCCTGGCGTATGATGACACAATCATCTAGCTTAAGAATGGAGGTGGAGGCGGTCAATGCAGCTTTCCGCTGGATAGAGAACACGATACATACACACATTGTGATTGTAACTGACTCAGAAAGCATGCTGAGGAGGGTGAGGACAGGCAGGCTTCGTGCAGAGTGGCTTGCTTCGCTTCGGAGGTCACGGGTAGCAAGCATCACCTGGATCTTTTCTCCGGGGCATGCCGGTGTGCTGGGGAATGAACAGGCGGACAGATTGGCTGGCTCGGCAAAACTTGGTGGAGTATTGATGCATGACAAGACAGACGTGGTTGCGGCCTTGTGGGAGCACGTGTACACCTCGGAGGAGCAAATGGATCACCATAGTCTGGTAAGAATGAGGCAGCGATGTGTGACGAGGGGATCTGGCCGATGCTCGACGCTCAGAGGAAAAGCGAGACGGACATATAATCAGATTGCTACTGGAACTATTAGTGTTGGAACTCTTCGCTGGCTGCTGAGGATGGGGACGGAGCGCTTATGGGAATGTCCCGAATGCTGTGATGTCTGTTCCTAAATCAACCAATCAATCAATCAATCAAATAGGCATATCCTTTACAGGATGTTTGCAGTCAACACCAGCATTTGTTTGCTGTTGTTGATGTCTTGGCAAGTTTACTTTTAGTAGTTTGCCATTGCTTTCTAAACGACAGGCACCCATACCATTTCGTAAAAACACCAGCACAACGCAGTGGTTCGAACTCGGGTATTCGGGATCACGAACTGCGTCCGTAACCTCTTTGTCACAGAAGGCCGGCCCAGTCAAGGTTATCCATCCATCCAGCATGTGCCATGCCGATAAGCGTGGGCGGTCATGTTCTGCCTTCTCACTCGATCACCAGAGTCGTGGATCAGCTCTGTGTTCCTGTCTTGACCATGCCACGTGGCGAAGCCATCCAGGTATTTACTTCTCGATCTTCCCCTTGGTCTCTTCCCTTCGATCTTGCCAGTCGTCACCAAGTTCTCCAATTCATTTCTTCTCATAACATGCCAAACACATTTTGACTGTCTATGTCTAATGTCTCTAATCAGTTTACGATCTTCATTTGTTTCTTGTTCATTGGTTTTTCTGTCTGTCCATGGTATTCTTTGCATTTTCCTCAGAAACCACATTTCCACAGCCATCAGATGTTTTTCAGCTTGACTGCTTATTGTCCATGCTTCACATCCATACAAAAGTATAGGTTCTATGTAGCACTGCAACACTCTTTTTCTCGTTTCAATTGATATCTTTTTATTGGTCAGTATGTTTTTCATCTTGCAAAAGGCTACCTTCGCAATGGCAATTCTTGTTCTAATCTCTTCAAGGCATCTCCCATCAGATGTTATGACTGTGCCGAAATAACTGTATCGATTCACTTGCTTAAGAATATGCCCATTTACTCGATATATCATTGTGGTATTTCTTTCTTCCCAGTGACGACCATAATCTGTGTCTTCTTAATATTCAGTTCTAGCCTTAGTTGTTCACTGTATGCAACAAGTGCATCTAATAAATTTTGCAGGTCCTGTTCATTGTCTGCAATCAAGACTGTATCATCTGCATATCTAATGTTATTGATGTGTCGTCCCCCAATTTTGATTCCTTCCATATCTTCTATATTTCCTAAAATATTTTCACTGTACAGGGAAAAAAGATCTGGAGACATTACACATCCCTGTCTGACACCTCTTTTAATAGGCTGATATTGACCTACATTGTTATCAATTCTGATGGCAGCTTGTTGTTTCCAATATATGTATTTTACAAGTCTAAGATCTTTTCCATCAATTTGTAGATCTTCAAGCATCCTTATCATGTCGACATATCTCACTTTATCGAAAGGCTTTGTGTAGTCAATAAAGCAAATAAAGCAAATGCTTTGCCGACTGGCGTGGGTGATCATGCCTCTCGACAAATTACGATCTCCGACGTCATGGATCAGTAAGTGTTGACTCCCTTCCGTGCCATGATACAAGGCTGTCAAGAAATTCCTCACGCTCTCTTCCTCTATCGCTCTTTACGCAAATCTTTCCAAGTTGTCCCAACATGTTCCAGTGTTTTGTCTCTCCGTAAATGCAGGCATACATACATGTGATGGGCCTAATACGAGGGCAAATCAATAAGTAAGTCACAAATGGCTGTAGAAAAATAACTACCTATGATAACAACCTAAAATCAGTTTATTTTTATACATACATTGTCCCTTTATTTCTCAACATAATTTCCACCAACATTGATGCACTTATCCCATCGTTTTATCAGTCCTCCAAAAACAGCGATCAATGGAAGAATAATAAATTATCCTAATTATGCTGACTTACAGTGTTACCAATTGAAAGCGAGCAAGAGTTACACAACTAGTCAAACAAGTAAACAGGCTTAGTGCAGACTGTGGCTTAGATATTATATATTAACACACAAACAACGAAAACTATAATAATTAGCAGAGGAAAAGAGTGGTCATCAATGATCATCACTGTAAATGCAGCGATACTAGAACAAGTAACAAGTTTCTCCTATCTTCCACATGTAATACCAGATGATGGCAAAAAGGGAAACAAACATTTAGAGAAAAAGATAGGAATGTCCAATTATTCTTTCAATATCATGGAATCAGTATTAACATCTGGAGAGATTTACTACTCATTAAAAATGAGAATTGTTAAATGTTATGTATATTCAACACTGCTATATGGCGTGGAGGCCTGAACAATGAACAAGCAATTATTAAGACGAATACAGGTCCTGATGATGTGGATATACAGAATAATCTGTCGTATTTCATGTAAACAAATACAAATACAGAGGTTCTAGAAAAACTGGGAATGAAAAGGGAGTAGATGAAAGACATAAAATAAGAGGCAAGTTAAATATGTTAGCCACGTTAAAAGACACAACACTCTTATAAAACCATACTGGAGGGTAAGGTTGAAGGCAAGCGAGCAAGAGGTAGACAACGATACAGTTGGGAAGATTACATCAAGATATGAACGAACAACAATGTGACAGAATGTACAGCCAGAGCGAGAGACAGACAATACTGGAGATCCATCGCAGCGAATCTTCATTGTGGAGACGGCACTTGATTGATTGATTAAGGAAGTTAAATGTTGAATAGCCTAAGCAAAGGCATCCTTTAGCATGTTGAAGAATATTCTGTGCAAGTTATCTTTATCAACAGAGTTGATGTAAAGAATTCTTAAGAGCTATATTGAGCCAATCCTGATGTACGGAAGCGAATCAGGGAAAATTAGCAGACAAATATGGAATTACGTGGAAGCTGCGGAGATGTTTTTCAATAGATTGATTGATTGATTTAGGAATCGACATCACAGCACTCGGGGCATTCCTATAAGCGCTCCGTCCCCATCCTCAGCAGCCAGCGAAGAGTTCCAACACTAATAGCACCAGTAGTAATCTGATTATATGTCCGTCTCGCCTTTCCTCTGAGCGTTGAGCGTCGGCCAGATCCCCTGGTCACTCCTCGCTGTCTCATTCTTGCCAGACCATGGTAATCCATTTGCTCCTCCGAGGTGTACACGTGTTCCCACAAGGCCGCAACCACGTCTGCCTTGTCATGTATCAATACTCCACCAAGTTCTGCAGAGCCAGCCAATCTGTCCACCTGTTCATTTCCCAGCACACCGGCATGCAATAGAAAAATGATGAAAACACCATGGTGGGTAGAAAGACCAATGAAGACATCTGGAAAGAAGTTGATCACAAAGAGAAATTGTTACTCGCATATAATAACAGTCCACATTCTTAGGGCATGTCATGAGAAGGGGAAAGCTGGAGTATGTCATCACAACGGGAAGGTTGGAGGGAAGAAATACAGGGGGATAACAAAAGAGAAGATGCTGGAAAGTTTGATATCATGGGATTGAGCAACGTCTATATCAGAAATGATTGAAGCACAAGAAACAAATAGCAGACATGATCGCCAACGCCAAACTGGCATTTAGTATAAGAAGAAGACCATACACTTTAACGTTTCGGTTAGAAATAGCACTCTTGAGATTTCCCGGTTTGCAATCTTGATTGTGTTAAGAAATAGTCAACAGCATAAACACCGGGAAAACAGCTTCATTTAACACACTGACCCGGGAAATGTGCCGACGTTAGACGTTCTGGAAAGCCGTTTAAGGAGATTGTTTAGAAAGGATTCTTCCAGTGGAAAAGGAAGTGACTAAACTAGGTCATAGAACCGTTTATTGAGTGAGAGACACTTGATGGATCTGGCATTAGAATTTCCTGTCTCGTCTCACTTCATCAAAATGTCATTTATTTTCCTCTCTGTGTTCCCAACAAAATTGCATCTGATTTCATGGGAAATGCGGTGTGTAATTCTTGAAGATTTTACGGATCTAAAGACTGCTTTACTTTACAGGGGTAAATGTAATTCGTTAGCTGACCCACTTAGTGGAGTTGCATATCGGCAGGGTCGTGTAGTAAATTAGGTTTATGTGGTGAGGTGACCAACTATCTTACTTGCTGTTGCTTGTTATGCAGTCAACTCAGACACAAAAAGCGCTAATATACAACATCACTCTTTAAAATCATGAGTTTAGCTGAGTCAAGAACCGACATCGGAGCCCTCGGTTCATTCTCATACACCCTCCTTCCTAATTTTCAACAACCAGCGAAGAGTCACAATGCTAATGGTATCAGTTGTAGTCTGATTATGTGTCCGCCTGACCTTACCTCGGAGTACTGAGTGTAGACCAGATCTTCTTGTAATTCTCTGCCGCTCCACGCTTCCCAAGCCATATTGTCTTTTCCATTCTTACACACGATGCACATGACCTCAAAGGGCTCTAACCATATCTGTCTTATCATGTACTAATACCCCCAAGAGTGGTAAAGACCCAGCCAATATGTCCGAGTATAGTTTCCCGAGAGACCATCAGTTCATGGGGAAAAGACCCGCATAATACTCGCTATCTTTGATTACTTTTAAATTGAAACATGTTACTCTACACTTAGCCTATCTTCACCCCTCTGTGGTGAAGGGAACTTGATGCGAAAAGAACACGGAGAAAGCAAAGATAAAGAGTCCGTTACGATCTCGAGACGTGTGTGAGTGTGTGCTGTGTTCTCCAGCGAGCGAAACGCCACATTAAAATAATAAGGAGATGACAAATGAAATCTAAGCTGCGTATCAGCAGACGAGATAGAAAAGATAAATTAGTCTTGTGTGGAAAACTACTGGTCAAGATAGGCAGTTAAGGACATAGTACGATGCTCGTGGGAAGCTTAAACAACTGGGTAATATAATAATATAAGCAACTCTAATTTCATCACATTAATCAGACGACACTGAGGCTTGGAGAATCATGATAGCAGATATCTCTACCTCCAGACTGTCACATGAAGAAGAAAAAGAAGTCTCAATTTGATCTCGTTCTGTAATATTGACTTCAAGCTCACTTCTTTGAGTGTGATCTCATTCTGTAAAGTTGACTCACTCCTTTGAGTTTTGTCTCATTCTGCAATGTTGACTCACTCCTTGGAGTTTTGTCTCATTTTGTAATGTTAACTCACTCCTTTGAGTTTTGTCTCATTCTGTAATGTTGACTCACTCCTTTGAGTTTTGTCTCATTCTGTAATGTTGACTCACTCCTTTGAGTTTTGTCTCATTCTGTAATATTGACTCACTCCTTGGAGTTTTGTCTCATATTGTAATATTGACTCATTCCTTTGAGTTTTGTCTCATTCTGTAATGTTGACTTCAGGCTCACTCCTTGTAATAGGGAAACGAGGTAGCATTGTAGCCAGACGCTCGCCTACCAGCCCGTTAGTCATCGGTTCAATCCGCAACGGGTCGGATTCGAATTTCCCAGGTCCAGATAGCATAACATGAGTACCAGGAAATGTCGTGGGAAGTACAGGCGCCCGACCTGACACAGACCACATCATCCATTGGTCAACACAAAATGGGATTGGCACCATATGCCTATTGCATTTTAAGGCGTTTAAAAAGGCCTTTAATTTACTGCCCGTGTAATACTTTCTATGTGGGTTAGATCCCGGGTAAATTAATGGATTTGTGTATCTTTAGGATGCAAAATGTAAATCTCATCCTCTACATGTTGTGGCGGCTGTTTGAGCAAACAGATCTCAGCCATGTTAAAACCCTTTATGCAGACACCTAAAGAGTTAGAATGTGTTATTGCGATATTCAGGAACACTGAACCTGTAGAGGTCTTGTGTTTAGAGAAGAAAAGAAAAAAAAAACTCGTTGCAGTCAAGGACAGTACAATTTATACAAGCGATAATCCAATTCTATGGACTGACAGAAAATAAAAAAAATAAAACAACGAATGAAATAATCCTAAAGGAAGCACATGACAATGGTAGATTTATTACAGAAATCATACGTAGACAGTACAGTCTTTTGGGGCATATGAGGAGTAATGGACTTTAAAATTTAACGGCTACTGGCATACTTGATGGAAACATTAGGGAGAAAACAAAGAGATAAGTACTTGGGTAGCTTGACCACGTGGCACAATCAGAACAAGAACACAGACCTGATCCGTGTCTCAGAACAGAGTTTGAAATTGGGTGAATAGAAAATGCGCATACTATGTCAGGATTCAAACCTGTTACTGGACATAACAACTGCACCTCGCTTATGGAACTCTGATATTTCGATCACCAGGAACTAGACAAGCACTAAAAGGTGTCAAAACTAGACGGAGCTATCATCCACATGAACCCACAACAAAGAAGCCTAAACTTACTTCATACTAAAGTCGGCTCCGTTGCGTAGGATTTACAGATGCAGCTTGTAATCCCAAATACTCGTGTTCGAAACCCAACTGTGGGCGATTTTGCAGCAGACCGCCTTACGCTGTTTTATTTATGAAATGGTATGGGTTCTAGCCGTTCAGAAAACAATGGAAATCTACTGGACGTAAACTTGCCCAGGAATCACGAACAACCAACAAATGCTGGGGTTGACTGTTACGTCCTGTAACGGATATGCAAAAACTTAAAAGCAAAACATTAAAGGACACGTTTCCAAAATCTTGAGGTGTGTTGGGTATATCGGGCTAGCCCCATAATTTTATAACCCAGTGTGGCAAGTTAGGAGAAGACAGAGGCCCCAATTAGAAGTGGTCTCTGGAAATATATCTTGTATAACAGATAGACAAGATAAAGGGTATGATTTAGCAAGTTGTCTAGACACATTTCAAATGAAATTGAAAATCATTCCCGCTTAGCCCTTTAGAGGAACCAGTTTTCCTGGCTCAGAACCCCCACTGTGAGCTTCTTAGACCTATGCCCAAGTACCTACACAGAAAATTTATAAAAGAAGAAAACGTACCCCTCAAAGGCCACAAGGAGATCTGGACTATTCGCCCCTTTCAACCGAGGAATTTGTTCCCTCACAATAATGTTGTCAGTGTGCTTTCAGTCCGCCACATTAGATCTCCCCTTATTTTGTTTGTGTCAAAGTGACATATGTCAGTTGCACCATTAGACATTTAGGACTCAACAGTAGTGAACATAAACATCAACAACTGTACTTAACACCTGTTGAACAAGACATCTACATGATAGGTTCTTGACAATAGTTGGACACACATTCACAAGGAAATGTTTACACCAACAATTCCACAAGACATACATCATGAGAGATACTGGACAACATCTCTACAGAACCTTCACATTTTACTGACATCAACAACAGTTGAACAAGACATGCACCAGGGACTGTACTTGACAACAGCTGGACAGGACCTTTACAAAATAATGTACTTCACACCAGCTGACCAAGACATTACAGGGACATGTACTTCAAAACTGTTCTCAACACAATCAGGTTTTTATTAATGAACTGTAGGGGTCGAGTGAGGACCCAGGCTCTACCTTGATTACATTCGCACCTCAATTACAAAGTATCATGCAATGTGAATCATATATGAGAAACCACAAGGTACCACAGCTTAAAAACCCACCAACAGACCACCAATCTAAAACAAAATAGCTCTCCTCCATCTTACACTTCCTAACACCTTAACATAGCATCCTTCGATGACACAGGAGAACAAAATATCACGCTTGGGGCAAATATAATCATATGCCTGTCCTGTTAATATCATCCCACTGCCATCATTGGACAGGGTAGGAGGAATCTTTAGGTAACGGCATGATCAGAACTCATCAGGTTCACCATCTCCTGCGACAAAGTATGGGAAGGAATGTCTATGATAATCCCTTGTGATGACAAGACTGCCCGAGAAGCTGACACTGTGGTCTTCAATTAAGTTGAGGATCCACCACTCCTGATGATAGGAGATAGGTGCTCGGTGCATGTTATCCATGACGTTCTGGGGTCACCCAGTGGTTAGGAACACAATCCATCATACTGCAGCATCCCAGACGCAAGTCTGTCCCAACAAGTTCACATCCCAAACGAACAAACAACTTTGTGAGCACCATGCTGGGTGTTCCCAGGTTAAAGTTCCAGGTAAGCAATCCACTGCATGACTACCACACAAGTTTTGAATGGAGATAAAATACAGGATTCTAGTTCCTGCCTTTCAGTTATCACTTTAATCCAGTTTCAATGGAATAAATAAGCAGTTTAGAATCACTTTCTCCTTGATACACCACAGCTATTGATGAGCTGGGGTAAATATTTCCCAGTTAGTACTGCTGCTCCAGACCCAGGGAAAATAATGGTTAGTCTCAGGTTCACAGCGGTCATCTTGGTCATGCCTGTCTGAGACAACTGAGTCCATGAGGTTACTCCGTATGAAAAAGGATATCCACTTCTCATCTTGAAGGTAATCCCTGCAACATTGATAATAAAGGAGTCCATCCTGTGGTTGGGTTTAAATCGAGACCCTTTCAGTGTCATCAGCTTAGACAAATGATTATGCAGATTTAAGCTGGTATTTTCCTGAAGACATTGTTTTACCAAAGGAGTAGTAATCCTGAAGTAGGGACTCCCATTTGTATGTCCCCATAAGGAAGACCTCTCCACCACCCCTGCTCTCTGTGTTTTCAGAGAACTATATCATATATATTAGAGCGCTATGATCACCACATCGAAATGCACCTGCCTTAATGGAAACCGAGCTCAAACTTCCAGACTGTGAATTTGGCCTAAAAGATAGCGTTACCGCCCAAGTGTTAGCCAATCAAAAGACGGGCATGCGCCTTTTCGCTCCCCTTCAAGGTTATAGAAGGTTCCATGCTATTAATAACTCTGTTATCAGGATGGATTCCGTTCACGATTAAAAGTATTGAGAAATGTGTGGTGGACTGGGTTGTGGATGACTGATCCACCACGTCACACCCAGTTGACAGTCCGTGGCTGGTATGATCGGTCTAACATAAGCCAGTCAACAGTCCGTGGCTGGTGTGGTCGGTCTAACATAAGCCAGTCAACAGTCCGTGGCTGGTATGGTGGGTCTAACATAAGCCAGTCAACAGTCCGTGGCTGGTATGGTCGGTCTAACATAAGCCAGTCAACAGTCCGTGGCTGGTATGGTCGGTCTAACATAAGCCAGTCAACAGTCCGTGGCTGGTATGGTCGGTCTAACATAAGCCAGTCAACAGTCCGTGGCTGGTATGGTCGGTCTAACATAAGCCAGTCAACAGTCCGTGGCTGGTATGGTCGGTCTAACATAAGCCAGTCAACAGTCCGTGGCTGGTATGGTCGGTCTAACATAAGCCAATCAAAGTTCGTGGCTGGTATGGTCGGTCTAACATAAGCCAATAAAAGTTCGTGGCTGGTATGGTCGGTCTAACATAAGCCAGTCAACAGTCCGTGGCTGGTATGGTCGGTCTAACATAAGCCAATCAAAGTTCGTGGCTGGTATGGTCGGTCTAACATAAGCCAGTCAACAGTCCGTGGCTGGTATGGTCGGTCTAACATAAGCCAGTTGACAGTTCGTGGCTGGTATGGTCGGTCTAACATAAGCCAGTCAACAGTCCGTGGCTGGTATGGTCAGTCTAACATAAGCCAATCAAAGTTCGTGGCTGGTATGGTCGGTCTAACATAAGCCAATCAACAGTCCGTGGCTGGTATGGTCGGTCTAACATAAGCCAGTCGACAGTACGTGGCTGGTATGGTCGGTCTAACATAAGCCAGTCGACAGTCCGTGGCTGGTATGGTCGGTCTAACATAAGCCAGTCGAAAGTACGTGGTTGGTATGGTCGGTCTAACATAAGCCAATCAACAGTCCGTGGCTGGTATGGTCGGTTTAACATAAGCCAATCAAAGTTCGTGGCTGGTATGGTCGGTCTAACATAAGCCAGTCGAAAGTCCGTGGCTGGTATGGTCGGTCTAACATAAGCCAATCAACAGTCCGTGGCTGGTATGGTCGGTCTAACATAAGCCAATCAACAGTCCGTGGCTGGTATGATCGTTATAGCATCGGCCCCGTCTACTTCACAGAACATTTCCTGGCACTCATTTTATGCCTGTCCACCCGGGAGCTCCGGTCACATTTAAAAACTAAACCTCTTGTAAAGGAGGATTTGAACACGTTCATGAACACTGGGCTGCAGGCAAGCGTACTAGCCACATCATTATCGCCGCTCCCAACAAAAGACAGATAAAGATAATCCCATTGTGGAAACTGCTGAAGGGGCTTGAAGCGTCTGATCATCACATAAACTAGTCCAGAAAATAATGTGGTGAGACGACCAGTGCGCTTCCTCGCCTTCCCATATGACTCCCATAATCATTTGGAAATTATCTGGCACACCTTCTACGAGTCGACAAAGGAGGAATACTGGGTCAACAAATTTCCTGGCGCTATAGGGGATGTCGTGTCCTCCTTTAAAGTGTCGTCCCTGGAGTGAGGAGATCCGACACCCACATTATAATATTATTTTTTTTTTTCCCCCTCAATATTCTGGAGAATCCACCAGCTTCCGTCCAACACACTCCATCAGCCTATGGACACCTTTTCCTATCACTCTCACACTGTCGTACTATGCCCCCTTCTCATACTTCCCCAACGCAACATACTCAACAACTCTTACTTCTAGAAATTAATACAGATTAATTTATTAAAATAAAAGTGTAACGTGTATGAGACGTGTATGCGAAGAAAATGTGTGACGTGTTCTATAAAGTGTAGAGAATCTGACTCTCAGACATCAGCTCAGTCCGCTGATCACAGCAAAGATAGACCACAGCACGTTACGTCAGAACAAGTACGTCTCACCCGTTGCCGGAACCATCCTGCCGGATACTGCTTTGCTTCTGTAGACCTCTGGTAATCCCATTTCATGAACATGAGAAATAGACGCCGGTGGTATGAACAGTTACTTATGGACCGGATTCACTCTACAA
>JACEFZ010002974.1:0-14167 GCA_014155875.1 Cepaea nemoralis
TGGTCAATGCATATAGAACTTTTTTCAAGATGCTAAAACTATATAACATTTTAAATTGTTGGGACACGATAATCCCAGCGATATTAAATTGGCACAAGTGTGTTTTTAAATTATCATGGAAACATTTGTCCCAAACACGCTGTATATTGTTGTCTTCCTTCTTTTAAATAATTTTGCATTATAAATTTTCCCTTTATTCCCTTTTAAAACCCCCCCCCCCCCCCCCCCCCCCCCCCCCCCCCCCCCCCCCCCCCCCCCCCCCCCCCCCCCCCCCCCCCCCCCCCCCCCCCCCCCCCCCCCCCCCCCCCCCCCCCCCCCCCCCCCCCCCCCCCCCCCCCCCCCCCCCCCCCCCCCCCACCCTTTTTTCCCCAAAAGTAAAAATCTTCATCATCTGCGTTTAATTTCGCTAATCAATTTTTATTGTTTTCTTGCGATTGACATAAGAGTAGAGAGGTTAGCAGAATTGGAAACTTTGTTGAAACTGATAGAAATCGGTAATAAATGAGCAGAAAATCAACCCGAATAGTGACCAGTTGGACTGAGAAGATAAATACATTAACCAAAATAGAAGAGACAAACAATGTAAACGGTTAAAACCAGATGAAACGAAAGTTGAATTACGCAGTTGGAAGGAGACTTTACGGTAGAGTTTGACCCACACAATCGAAACATCTGCATGTTTGATTGTTTCAGAAACTGAAACAAAGATAAGCAGAAAACTACAGGCCACAGGCCTTTACTGATTCAGTGCCAAACAAAACGTACGTTTCAACCAAACAAAAATGGATGGCGGAAAATGGGAAGTAGGGGTGTGTCATAGTTGTGACCTAAACGTTGTTAATATGGGAGCAGGAAATCAATGAAGTCATTTTTTTTTTTAAAGTGTCTAGTTGGTCATGCTTCGAAGAACACTTGTTCCTGCAGCCGCCATTTGGAGATGACAGGTTCGAATCCCGATCGGTAACTATAACTTTCAAATTGTATGTTGTCTAGTGCTTCCTCTAGTCTCTACTTCCTTCTTCTCCTTCTGTGAGTGCCAAACAATACTATGTGTGTTTATTTATGTTAATATGCGAGCAGACATGTTGCATTATGTATGAAATTAACGCAGGTTGCTTAGGGAAAACTATCGTATTGGTATTGTAACGGAGAAAGTATGTCGCAATGACACCATTTCGTCGATATTTAAGCCCATGTCAGATACGGGAATTCGCTTAAGAGGGTTACTCATCCTCTGGAAGTTAATCACATAAAATCACACCCACAAAAACCAAACACAGAATGAAACGCAATAACGAATCTAAACATAACAATTAAACAAACGGTCCCTTTTGCACGCTTTAGATGCATTGGGCAAATTGGGCAAGGTCCATTTGTTTACAGACTAAACGGCAAAATGTGAGTGATATGGTCGGTATCACACCGGACGCCTTTACTTCCCAAAACATTTCCTCGTACTTATTTTAGTCTTGGCCGATCCGGGAAACCAGCTCATTAAAAAAATATTTATTTGCCATAACGCGGATCGAACCCAAGACAACTACGTTAGTGCAGCTCCCAAACTGGAAACCCAATAAATGAAAATTAATTTTGAACTACGTAGACATGGCATTTCTCAACGCGACTTCCAAGATTAAACGCCTAGATGTTAGAATACATAGGAAAATAAACAAGTTGTTTTGGTTTTTGCATGTAATTTAGAGGACGTTGCAATCCACCCCAGCATTTACTGGCTGTTTGTGATTTACTAGGCAATGTTATTTCGGTAGTTTGCCATTGTTTTCTGAACGACCGACGCCTCACGCCTCTTGCCATGGAAATTAACGTAAACCGGTTTGTTTTCAAATCGCCCTCAGCTGGTTTCGAAGTCACCAAGCTGGTATGTCCTGGCAATTACGGAAACGTTGTGTCTTATTATCATCCTAACCCACAGTGCCAGCTTTATATAATTCTAAATCAGATATAATTCAACGACTTGAACTTTACAAAATACAGCTTCTTGATACCTTCTGTCGTAAAATTACAGGCCCGGGACTTCAAATTTCCAGCGCCGATGGCAAATTTATAACTATATCTTCTGACACGACTACAATGTCACTATTTTAAATGTTTTCTCTTGAAAAATATTGTCAGATAGCATGTGAACAATTACAAACTTGACTCAGACCAAACTGATTCCTCGTTTGAGAAATTACTCGGTACAATTTAAATGACAGAGAATCGATAACGATACACATGCAGTCGTATAATGAAAGCTGGGATGAAAGGTGTCTTTCGGTAATTGTTCAAACATCTGTACTTGACAGTACTCCTGTAAATTCTCAATTCTACACTAATGATGCGTTCAAAGGTCATCAGTTCAACTCTTTCATTTACAGTTTTCGATTTCTAAATTATTTCGAAATTATGTTAACATTGCATCGCCTTCGATAATTTATACGTTCCTGAACTGACAAGTAGGATAGAAAGGGAACAGACTGGTGTTCAAATTTCGATTACATAACATGACTTTAAAGTAGATTAGTGAAATATTTAATGGTGAAGTACATTGCAATAATTTGTCAGAGGCTGATGTGCAGGTTCTAAGTTGACAGAATGAGTTATCTTAATTGGACAATGAAGCCCATTTGTTTCGGTGCACCCCAGTGCAAGAAAACTAGCCGACCAAGTAAATGAGAAAGACACTGCCAATTTCTAAATACATAAGTAACAAATGATTCTCCAGCGTGTGAAATCTTGGTTGGGGGGTGGGGGGGGGGGGGGCTGTGATTTTTCTCAACGTTTACTCGCTTTGAACTCAAGCGTAATCCATAACGAGCTACTACTATAGTGCACTCGGCTTAATTTTGTGTGTAGATTAACTTTACCTATTAACCGTGCCCCTCGCCATCATATGAACCTATTTCGACTTCAGAGGTACTTGCAATTTACGTCCGTAATTCATGGACGAAAAGTCAACATGTTAGTCCATCTGACCGGTGTATGGGTTGAAATCACTACTTCGGCATCAGCTCAACGGATGTTTAAGAAAGAGCGCTCACCCATTCCGTCATTGCTGGATATAACATAAGTGACCACAAAAGCAAACGATAACATACGAGTCTAAGTTAATAAGTAAGTCACAAATGGCTGTAGAAAAATAGCAAAAGAAGATAACAACTTGGAACCAGTTTATTTTTATACATACATTGTCCCTTTATTTCTTAACACAATTTCCACCACCATCGATGCACTTATCCCATAGTTTAACAGTCCTCAAACCTGCTGCATAGAACTTTGTTTTCATTGACCTACCTTCCCACAGAACTGTGTGACTTACTTATTGACTCATCCGCTTACCGTTTTCTACCCAGCTTTGCACCGCTTTACGGGACAAACATTTGTCAGCATAAACAGGAAACCCACCTTGGTGGGAGACATTTCACGAATGACGCCGAAGTTGAATGTGAAGTGAAAATTTGGTTTAGAAAACAGAGCACGCAGTTCTATGCGGTCGGTTTGGGAGGACTGATAAAACGAGGGGGAAGAACATAAATGTTGGTGGAAATTATGTTGAGAAATAAAGGGACAGTGTATCGATAAAAATAAACTGGTTACCAGTTAGTATCATCTTTAGTTATTTTTCTATAGCCATTTGTGACTTACTTATTAACTTACCCTCGTATATGTTTCATTACAATAAGACGTACTAGGGTTGTAGTGTTAGAACACGTTAGTCCTTGTCCGAAGATTGGGAATATGGTGCTAGGAGTCATTAATCTTTGACCGAAGATTGGAAATATAGTGCTAGGAGTCATTAATCCTTGACCGAAGATTGGGAATATAGTGCTAGGAGTTATTGTCGCAATGATGTATTGTCGGAGACTGCTTTCGTCGTTGACCAAATATTGAAGTGATGGTGTCAGGCCCGTATAGAGAGTAACAGAATACATGGGACATGGTGCGACGCCCTGTGGTCATTGATCGGTTACTGGAGATATGGTGTGAGAGCCTGTGGTCATTGATCGAATGATGGACATATGGTGTGAGAGCCAGTGGTCATAGTCAAGTTATCGGGGTTATATTTCTAGCCGGGTTGTTTGTGAACATCTAGAGCACATTGTGTTGCGCTGCTGAGTCTGTACCACTCCTTCTGATGACCCACGTAGGTGTGTTGATTCAGGGGGAATTATGATAAGGAAGCTTTTGTCAGATACACATGCGCCGGTGATTCCTGACACCACTCAATTAGCCTGTCCAATTCGTACTGCACAACTGGTGTGATTTCATAGCTGTCTTTTTTGCCCTGTTTCCAAATCTGTAAAGAAGAATACCAAATGACATTAGCACAAGCGAAAATAAATCACAAGCGAAAAACAGAAAATTGCATCCACCTCTACTCTGCAAGTGTTCACGGCAATATCAGAAGACAAATATTAAAGAAGAAGTTAAAGTTAGTTGCATATCCTTTATAGGACGTTGCCGTCAACCCCAGCATTATTTGGCTGTTTCTTGATTTCTTGTCAAGTTTCCCTTCAGTAGTTTGCCATTGCTTTCTGAACGACAGGCACTCATACCATTTTATGAACACTAACGTAAGATAGTCTGCTGCCAAATCGATCTCCCACAGTGTGTTTCGAACATGGTATGCAGGATTCTGAATTGCGTCTGTAAACCCTCGCAACAGAGCCGACATAAAGAAGAGTAAGAAGTTAAATAAGTACCACTGTATGGATTAGAAACATGGGACACTACCAACAGAGCCGGCATAAAGAAGAGTAAGAAGTTAAATAAGTACCACTGTATGGATTAGAAGCATGGGACACTACCAACAGAATCTCTGAAAAATAAGACACATTTATTTACTTCCGTCTGCGCAGAATAGAGGGACTAAACTGATTTGACAGAATCATCAATGTGGCGCTCCTGAAGAGAACAGAACAAATTCCAGGAAATCAGGAGCTGAGGAAAAGACGCATGACTCTTACCAGTCTTATTTTGATTGCTTAACTATCGTTAAGAGTTAAACTGTCTTCAATCAATCATGTGCCATGCCGGAAAGAGTGGGCGGTCATGACTCGCCATTTCACTCGATCACCAGAGTCGTGGATCAGCTCAGTGTTCCTGTCTCGACCATGCCATGTGTCCAAGCCATCCAGGTATTTACTTCTCGGTCTTCCTCTTGGTCTGTTCCCTTCTATCTTGCCATTTGTCACCAAGTTCTCCAATTCATTTCTTTTCATAACATGTCCAAAAGTTTTGACTGTCTACATCTAATTTCTCTAATAAATTTACGATTTTCATTTGTCTCCTGTAGTACTTGGTTATTTGTTTTTCTGTCTGCTCATGCTATTCTTTGCATTCTCCTCAGAAACCACATTTCTGCAGCCATCAGATGTTTTTCAGCTTGACAGCTCATTGTCCAAGTTTCACATCCATACAAAAGAACAGGCTCTATGTAGCACCCCAACAAGCCACGGAAGGCAGGTGGTGAATGAAATTTTGAGGGCAGCCGACAGAT
Organism: Cepaea nemoralis; assembly: GCA_014155875.1. Taxonomy (NCBI): domain Eukaryota; kingdom Metazoa; phylum Mollusca; class Gastropoda; order Stylommatophora; family Helicidae; genus Cepaea; species Cepaea nemoralis. Next base: position 5,501 of record JACEFZ010002974.1, read on the forward strand.
AGTTGTTGGTTATGGTCTCAAATTTCACTACGGCAGGCAAAAGATCTCTTTATTGGGACAATGGCTGCGGTCGTCCGGACAGTACGGTGACTTCCAGGAAGGAAAGCAACGGCAAACTACCTTCTTTAAAAGTGCCTAGTTCATTATGATTCGCCTAAACTGTTTTAGACTGTGGTAAATTGACTTACGTGAAAGATTTACTTACTTTAAGTATGACATTTCTAAAAGACAATATTTTAATTTTTCTCAGTGTACTGTATTTGCAAACATCTGTATTATTTTATATTTTGCCTCAGATGCAATGTTTCTTAATGAAGAAAGCACATGTTTTACCCAGACAACTTGTTAACAATGCTTGAAAACAAGTTAGAAATAATGTCTGCTGTCTCATCTTACGTGTTATTTCATTCGTTCAGTTCGACCATTGAATCATACGATCATCGTCTAAATAGTTTACAAGAAGCGGGCACTTTCCCGCTGTGTATACTTTACCTCGACACCGTAAGGTGCAAGAGAAGCATGATGAGATGAGATGAATGTGACATTTCTATTTATAATGTAAAGCGTCAATCATTCCCCTTCCGAATGGAGAAAAATAATTGCTTCAAAGTCCACAGTGCTAAGACGAGGACACACCCTGATTTCTTAACATAACAAAACTGCAGCTAAAGATAAAATGTGTCTGCCTTTAGAAAATTGGCAACGACCGGTGTTGTAAACAACAGTAAAGTATAGCTGTGCAATTGAATACCTGGCGTTGGATCATAGGCGAGATGGCGAAAGATGTTTGTCTAAAACAGTATCAAGAAGAATTACTGCTTGTAAATGCAGGGGTGACAACTGGGAAAATTATCACCCTTGTTCCACAATTCAAGGGCAAAGAACCGCCAAATTACCTTCCCCCTCCCTTTTATTTCTACAATTCCTGCACCGTCAATAACAACGCTTACGCTAGAGTGACGTCATTTCCGAGCGGAAATTGAGGCTTTCCTTCGGAAGCTGTAAGAAAACTTCCTATTATCATAATATATGTTAGTTAGGAAGCTCAAAGGTTGTCGGCAATAAGTTGTAATGTCAGGGCAGTCACCAAAAATGTGTTGACAGATCAAGATGTGTTGGCCTGTTCAGCTGTTGCGATGTTTTTGTTTTCAATTCATGATGGTTGTTGGGTAAGTTGAAAACCATACGAATAAGCTTAGACCTAGTAACTCTGAATTTACAGTAGAATTTCTTAATGAAGATATAGAGTAATCCTGGGAAGCAAATATGTGATTATTTCTTTTACTTAAGGAGATGGTGACTAAACTTTAGTCATTCAGATTTTCCATGTGTGGTTATGTTTAGACAAGAACTATCATGACGTTGTTCTAGAATGTAACCTGTAACCTCTTATGGGTGACAATTTTCTGGGAAATCCCTTCTAATCTTTTTATCTCTGTATTCAGAGGAGACTATGTTTCTTTGCATGTGCAGTCATGTTTATTTATAACTGTATGCATGTGATGTGAAGTTACCTGTACATTTATATGGGAAAGAGATGCATGGACAAGATGTAGAAATGACATCGCCCTTGCTGATGTCCACCAGATATTCTCGGCGCTAGAACTTTGAAAGAACGAGAATGAATCACCCCCATAAGCCAGGAGTGAGCGAGACATATCATGTCAATATAAGGCGAGAAGGATTATATCAGATGTTGGAGATGTGAAGCCCAATAGAGCCAGGTCGGACTGGCCTGCTCTTATGTAATCATTCCTTCACATGCCATCTTTCATTTTCTCTCTCTCTTTCTTCTCTCTCTCTCTCTCTCTCTCTCTCTCTCTCTCTCTCTCTCTCTCTCTCTCTCTCTCCCTTTCATTTTTGTTTTGTGTTTGTTGTTGTTATTGTTAGTGTTTGGTGATTGTTGTCTCTTATTCCATTGTCTCTGTTGATATGGCTACATGTTCGTACATGTTTCTGCAAGAAAGGTGGTCGTTATTTGGCTGAAACAGGAGTATATCCCAGAATGTTGTATGTTATCAACAAGAGTCAGAGTCATTTGTGAGAGATGACTGGGATTCGCCTTGTCATTGTTTCAAGAGTGAATTCCCCTTAAGCCTCACTGACTTCTCAATTTTCACAGCATCCTCAGCATACGACAATTAGCTAATCACCATGTGGTATCATTTTAATTTATTGATTGCCGTGCCTACCAAAGAAATACTTATTACATCAGAGTTGAAATTGTAAGGCTCAGACCTTATGGACATTCTCCAGATATGTTGCGAAGATTCCCCGGATATTCAAAATGGACATTTAGATTCTGAAGTTTACACCTTTGGTACTGTTTGGGATTTAATGGACTGTTTATCTTTAGAGTCTGTGCGTGTTGGTAGACTGTATACCTTTAGTAACCCGAGTGATTCATGAACTATTCGATATTTAAGCTATGGTGTTAAGATAATTGGAGAACTTGGTGACAACTGGCACGATCGAAGGGAGGAGGCCAAGGGGAAGGCCGAGAAGTAAATACCTGATGGCTTGGCCACGTGGCATTTTCCAGACAAGAACACGGAACTGATCCACGACTCTGGTTATCGTGTGAGATGGCAAAACATGATCGCCCACACTTATCGTATCGGTATGGCACATGATGGATGGATAGTTAAGATAAGAGACATTTTAAAGATATTTATTTCAGCGGACGCATTATAATTTGAGATCAATTATGGGCTTATCATGTGTTTTTCTTGTGTGTAATAGTTTTTAAGTTGTGTAATGCCATATGTCACTCGAGCATACACACATGAACGCTCCCACTTTTGTTATCCCAATAGACTGTAATAATTTATAATTAAGAGTTGTTTCTATGATTGTTACTGGGTGTTTCACATTCTTATGTGTGTTTTCATCTGTAATAAGTATCAATGGACATCATCAATATGACGCTAAATGTGACAAGACAATTACCAGGACTTTCAACATGCACAGTGGAGTGTCCTCTCTGAATTTCGGAAGATTTCTTGTACTCCATTGGCCTTCTGTGAGAACACCTAATTTTCTAATCTGTCTTCACCCCTAGGAAGTCTTACTGAGCCGTTTCGGGTGTCTTATACCAAGAGGCTTTTGGAATTGCGGAAATCCCTCTCCCATGTTTGTTCCACCTGCAACAGACAGTCAAGATTTAAGAAGAGAAATGACTTGGAAATTTAATGACAACTGGCAAGTTTGATGGGAACAAAGCAACAGGAAGACAAATGAATAATTACCGTGATTGTTTGGCAGCATGGCATGGTCGGGACAAGAACGCAGACCTGATTAGAGACCGATGACCGTGTGAGTTGGCGAACCATGACTGGTCACGCCTTTCGGCATGGCACTTGATGATGATGATGATGATGATGATGATGATTGATGATGATGCTGATGCTGATGATGATGATGATGATGATGATGATGATGATGGTGGTGGTGGTGGTGGTGGTGGTGGTGGTGGTGGTGGTGGTGGTGGTGGTGGTGGTGGTGGTGGTGGTGGTGATGATGATGATGATATGTTATATGTTGATAAATCTTGATTCTTACGCTGTTTATAATTTACAAGGCAAGGACAGTTTCTGCAACTGTGGACTTTTTTTTAGTCTTAAGATGGCTGTCACTTCGTTGAGAGCCATACTTTCTAACTCTGTTACATGTAGTCGTGCTACTATGCTTCTGGCTATTCTTACTACGCAAGTGTGAATATCCTATTATGCTAGGATTAGTTTCTATGCGTGTATTTATTATAATATTGATATACGTATTGTGTGTGTGTGTGTGTGTGTGTGTGTGTGTGTTAAAAACTGTGTGTGTGTGTGTTTCTCACAGACTGTGTTTCTGGTGTCAGGTATTAGTCAGATATGACTGAGCTACCGTATAACAGTAGACGGTACTACCTGCTTTCTGTTAGCTCCGAACGTTGGGCGGCGCTTACCAAACCCGACACCCCACATTTTGTCAACGGCTTCGGGAGAAAGAGCACAATTGGGAGGGTACAAGCCTTACCATGGTGCGAGAAAATGCAACCTAAAGACAAAATGTCATGCAGGGCAGTACTAGGCCCTAAGCCTTGGTTAGCAGCTGGTCTACGATCGAAGCTCCGACAGGCGGACAGTTAGAGCATTGCTTTGCTGATCTGGCAGCTTCTGCAGTTTGTCTTCTTCCAGATGTAGAGGTGTTAGCTTTCCTCTGGAGTGAACTAGGCAGGCCGATAGAGAGGGATCATGCTGAATGGGCAACACATGATCTCTATATTTTAGCCCAGGCTTTGTGCTATGGAGAGACAATAACTTCATCCCTGGTCTTAACCGGTTTCGGAATCAAAGCGAGAGGCAACTGTTACGGGTTATAAGTCCCTGTCAATTGGCGTAGAAATGGGGCGCCACGCGTTGCCTCTGACTATGGGAGACACCTACAGGCGTCACTGATCAGCTACCGCCCACCTCAAGCTGGGCAGGGCAGACCAGGCCCTAAGCCTGGTAGCAAAAAAAAAACCTTAGCAGCCCCCGGCCAATTGGGTGCTGATCCGCCTCAGCCTGCCTGCTTCAATGGGTGTTTGGGGCTAGGACAAACTCTGAATCGCAGGTTGTAAAACCAATGCACCAGGTACTAATAAAAGGAAAAAAATAGAAACCTCAAGCTTCGTCGTGCAACCTGGAACGTAAAAACCATGTGTCCAGGATTTTCCACTGACTTTACCAATATTGACGATGTGAGAAAAACGGCTGTGATTGATGCCAAACTCAATCGTCTTAACATTGATATTGCTGGCCTGCAGAAGATTCGCCTCGCTGAGGAGGAGTCACTCAGGGAAAACTATTACACCTTTTTTTTAAATGGTAGAGGGCAGGCTGAAAAAAGGCAACACGGTGTGGGCTTTGCAGTGAAGAATTCGCAACTGGGAATGATTGAAATTCCAGCAGGAGGAAATGAAAGACTATTACCCCTGGGCTTGGCAACCTCTTGTGGTTTTGCCACCATTATTACTGCATATACACCGACACTCGATTCCTCTGATGGTGTGAAGGATTCGTTCTATGAAGGGTTAGACTCCGTGATCAAGGCAGTTCCAAATTCTGACTACATGTATATGATCAGTGATTTCAATGCTCATATGGGCAAGGACTCTAATTCATGGCCAGTGTACCTTGGAAAATACAACATCGGTCGCATGAATGAAAATGGGCAAAGGCTGCTGGAGCATTGCACCAGTAATGACCTATGTATTACAAACTCCTTTTTTTAAAACAAAAGAGATGCATAAGGTCACATGGAAACATCCAAGATCCGGCCATTGGCACCAGCTGGAATTCATCATCCCACGAAGACAACATCTGAACCATATATCATTGACTCGAAGTTACCACAGTGCTGACTGTGATACGGATCATTCTTTGGTTGTTGCAAGGGTTAGACTGAGACCAAAGAGAATCTACACAGCTAAACACAAATCTAGCCCCAGGATTAATATTATTAACACTCACGATCCTGAAAAGTGCTTTCAGTTTCAACAGCAACTTGAAGACGCTTTCACTGATACACCAGAAAAGTGTACAGTAAGTGAAAAGTGGGGTCAACTTAAGGAAACTCTTTATAAAACTGCCGTAGGAGTTTACGGCACTGTGGATCATAAGAGGCAGGATTGGTTTGTGGCAAACAGCCAGACTCTGCAGCCCTTGATTGATAAGAAGAAGATAGCTCTCTTGAGAAACAAGGAAAGACCTACGCGTAATACTCTGGGTGAGCTAAAGCAAGCAAGCAAGGATGTGCAAAAGGCTGCCAGGCAGTATGCAAAGCATTATTGGATAAAGTTATGTGAGTCCATTCAAATCGCAAGTGATAAGGGAAACATCAGAAGGATGTATGAAGGAATAAAGAAAGCTTGTGATCCAATGACAAAAAGAAGTCCAACATTGAAAACCTTGACTTGAGAAATCATAACTGATAATAAACAGCAGATGGACAGATGGGTAGAGCACTATTTGGAGCTTTATTCGAGTGAGACCACTAGCGGATGATGCCCTCAACGCCATAGAGACTCTACCAAGTCTTGACCATCTGGACACACTTCCTATCATTACAGAAGTTAAGTGTGCTATAAATGAACTTGCCTCTGGCAAGGCTCTAAGTAAGGATGGGATTCCAATAGAGGTTATCAGGAGTACAGATCCACCAGCTAATAGAGCTATGCTGGCGAGAAGGACAAGTCCCACAGGATTTCAAAGATTCGAGCATCATAATGCTGTACAAGAACAAGGGCGTTCGGAGCGACTTCAACAACTATAGGGGTATCTCATTTCTGTGTATTGTTGGTAAAGTATTTGCCAGAATTATTCTGCCCAGACTTCAAGTCCTAGGAGATCAAGTCTACCCCGAATCATAGTGTGGCTTTCGGCAGAACCGGTCTACCATTGATATGATATTCTCATTACCACAAATGCAAGAAAAATGCCGTGAACAGAATCAACCACTGTTTGTTGCCTTCATCGACCTCACAAAGGCATTTGATTTGGTCAGTCGTGAGGGTCTGTTCAAGGCACTAAGGAAGATTGGTTGTCCACCAACTCTTATGTCCATTGTGGTATCTTTCCACACAGGCATGAAGGGTATAATCAAGTTTGATGGTGCAACTTCTGAAGAGTTTGAAATCAAGAGTGGAGTTAAGCAAGGATCGTGTACTGGCTCCCACCTTCTTTGGAATATACTTTTCACGTCTACTGAAATATGCCTTTCGTGATCAGGATGGTGGTATATACATTCACTCACGCTCAAATGGCCTCCTCTACAATGCTCAGAGATTGAAGGCCAAGACCAGAATTAGCAGTGTACTGATCAGAGAGTTGCTTTTTGCAGATAATGCTGCAGTTACGACCCACTCTGAGGAAGAATTACAACATCTACTATCTGCATTCTCCAATGCTTCTTCTGAATTTGGTTTAATAATTAGCAAAAAGAAGACGCAGATTATGTCGCAAGGTGCCCATGGGGTACCATCAATCTTTATTGACGACGTCGAACTAGAGATCGTAAACCAATTTACATATCTAGGATCTGTGTTAAATAGTAAATTATCCATAGATCAGGAAATCAACATCCGGATTGGTAAGGCAGCAACAACAATGAACAGGTTAAGAAAAAGAATCTGGGAGAACAGGAAGCTTACTGCCAAAACAAAAGTCCGTGCCTATGTAGTCTGTGTCCTTAGTACTCTTCTTTATGGCAGTGAAACCTGGACAACTTACTCACACCAAGAGAAACGTTTAAACAGCTTTCATTTGCGGTGTCTGCGAAGGATTCTTGGTATTCTCTTGGTGGCAAGACAAAATCACAAATACTGAAGTAATAATACATCAGAAATGGTATAAAGACAAAGAAGAAAATTATTGCAGTTAAGTTACACACCGAGCGTGTGAAACGTAAGATGGTGCATGATGGTGGAAATGACCACGTGTTCACACGCACCCACTGTGAACGAACATTTACAGCGCGAATTGGCCTTATCAGTCACATTCGCTACCGCCATGGGTAAAAGTTATTATGCCTTTTTGAAGCACAAACTATCGTCTGTCAAGGCAAGGTGCCAATGATGTCTGTGTTTGATGTATAACATAGCTGTAACACACCAGGATGAATGTTTTACTTTGCTAATATATTGAGTAGTGTTCTTTAAACATATTTCCTGCTGTTGTTGTTTGTCACAGTCGTATTTTGTGAAAGATTTGATACAAACCCCAGTTGAGCGTTTTTCAGTACTATTGTGGTTGTGTATGAAGCATGAGTGTCAGGTTGCATGCAACATTATTCAAACTATGTGACAGAAATATGGTCAGCGTAGCCATTATAGGTGCGTGATGAACAAGCATTCATCGAAGCTCACATGAGGCTGACACAGAGACTGATCACCGATAGTTACGCCCGGAGATCAGGCGCTCTTGTATTAACATCATTAAACACTTAATATGCTGAATCAACTTTCGTGAAGGAGCGGCTGTATGTGTCTGCGTGGTGAAGAGAAACCCAGTGTTAGTGAAAGCATATTTGTGATCTGCATGGTGTATTTATGAAAAGGTGCGGACTTAGAACACCGGTACATCATGACTGGGTAGACAATGGAAGGCAGAGGATGTAACCACAGTACTTATTCGACTACGGAAAAGTCCTTCAGAATCGATAGCATGAGAGAGATAGGGAGGAAGGGGGGGGGGGGGGAGAGAGAGAGAGAGAGAGAGAGAGAGAGAGAGAGAGAGAGAGAGAGAGAGAGAGAGAGAGAGAGAGAGAGAGAGAGAGAGAGAGAGAGAAGTGGGAGTAAAAGCAGTGAATCTGGATGAAAGACATTGCCAGACATTATCATTATGTTTGTGTATATGTATGCTGATATTTGTATTGATATGAATGTATATATAATTTGCTTTCCTTTACTGGCCATCTCACAGAACTGTGTGACTTCCTTATTGACTCGCTCTCGTAACGTTTTCTACCCAGCTATGCACCGCTTAACGGGACAAATATTTGTCAGCATAGACACTGACAACCCACCTTGGCGGGAGACATTTCGCGAATGACGCCAAAGTTGAATGTGACGTGAAAACGTGGTTTAGAAAACAGAGCACACAGTTCTATGCAGCCGGTATGCAGCTGATAAAACGATGGGAT